>JAURVB010009972.1:0-14757 GCA_033002965.1 Piper betle | reverse complement strand
TTCTCTTTCAGTTATGACTTAGGTTTATTAGTAGTGAATGAATTTGTTAATTCAAAACACAACACAGTGGGAAAAGATAATTATTAGACTTTTCAATAAGGTATTTGAGTCATAAAATGAACTAGTGGGAAACCTGGCTCTGACATCACCTGTAACAACTTGCCATGTTTCATGATATTGTGGGCCTTGCTAGCTAAGGCTTACTCAAAATATAACAAAGCCAACCCTATAACGACCAGTCCTAACCAGACCGGGTGTTACTTAAAAGGTTACATGAATAATATGAAAGCAAATAAGTCTAGCATTTCTAACTCAAAAGAACTTATGTTTCAAATGACAATGTATGAAATGATCATCCCACAGTCTTGGACCATTTCCCATAACCACATTTATAACACAAGAAAAGTAAAAAGAGAAGTATGCTTATTATCTATTCACCACCTGAGTTGGTAGAAGAACCACCCAACCGTCTCTTAGTCTTTAGTTCCAGCTGCTAACCTACGGAGGCAATTCCGCTTTAGTGATTAAATACTAAGCCGTATAATTAAATAAAACAAGTCCATAAACTCCCTATCAATATATATAATATTGGTTGTTGTGACCATTCCAACATGTCCATTTATTAGTTGATGGTTCAGTTCACCATGTCAATTAGTTGGTTGATGAGTCTGTCCACCATGTCCATCCATTGGCTGATGGGTCAGTCCATCATGTCCATTACCGGCTGGCGAGTCCAATCCGCCATGTCCGTTATCGGCTGGTGAGTCCAATCCACCATGTCCGTAATTGGCTAGCAGTCCAATCTGCCATGTCCAATTTATTGTATTATGGGCTGTTAGGTCCTTTCTGACATGTCCATTATTCGATTATGAAGGGCGTAGCCTGTGTCGGACTGAGTCAAGTCCTTGACCCTAGTTGCACTCGGTGCATGGTGGTCGAATCTGGGCTCAAGCTGACCAGGTTGTCCGCAAGGGAAAGTACAACATTTTAAATAATTATACGGACCTAAAAATTTTGTGAAGAACCCATAACTATAACAAATAATCCTAAAGTCTTCCCCTTTGTGTGTCAAATGTGCTCACAACCTATTCAGATGATGTTTCATTTAACAACAAAACTTTCCTTTATATAGATGAATATGTGTGAAAATCTAGAAGTCATTACATTAAATTTTATAAATATGTGTGGAATTTAAGAAGTCACTATATTAAATTTTATAGAAAAGAACGTAATTACTCATAACTATATTTGTGTGATAATGAAAGGTCAAAAACTATGAATGGGTTATCATTGATAAAATATTGATTTGCAAGAATTAATTTAATTAAATAATTGATTCATTTTAAGATTTACAAAAACCCTAAATAAAATAACCTAATTATTTTCAAGGTTTTACAATGCACCCATTTGAAAGTGGGAAGGAAGTAGATGTCCGACAAAGTTACATAGAATTCAATCCCACTTCAACTTAGGCGGTAGCAATGGATGCAACAAACTTCCTATTCTTTGGTGCTCAATCTTGTCCTGCTGGTAGACAAGACATCTCGACGTGGTGTAGAGGACATCTTCTCTTTAGTCTTGGCCACCAATAAGATTGGCATGAGTTGTGATACGTCATCACCAAGCCCAAATGAACCATAAACATCGAATAATTGGTCTCGTGAAGGATGACCTCATGCAATATTGAGTGTGGCAAATATAGAACACACACCTCTCCCCTCATTTTGTACAAGTCATATTTATTTTTGACAAACCCAAAATGAGTCCCTTATGCAAACCACTGCTCGGGTAACTGACCATCTACCTGGGCTTGCCTGATATGGTCTGCTATAGTTGGAATAATCATTAGCCTCACCAAAATGGCCACAAGGTGTTAGTCTGCTATGTCCTCTCTCTAGTCCTCTTATTTAATACTCATGGTTGGCAGTCTAGCTCCACATATGACTGGTCTCCTACTCAAGTCATCTGCGATCTTATTTGCCTTATCTGGATGGTAGGTAATATCAATATCATAGTCTGTAAAGAACTCTAGTCATTTGTGTTGTGTGTTGTTCAAATCCTTTGGCTTGAAAATATACTTCATACTCTTGTGATCGATGAAGAGCTGGAAGGACACTCTATACAGAAAGTGTCTCCATATGGTCAAAGGAAGCACGAATGTTACAAGCTCCAAATCATGAGTTGAATAGTTATGTTCATAAACCTTTAGCTGTCGGAACACATATGCAATTACTCTACTCCTCTGCATCAACACACAGCCAAGACCAATCATGGATGCATCACTATACACAATGAAAACATAATCGCCATCTGGTAGACTCGGCATTGGAATGGTGGTGAGTCTCTCCTTCAGAGTTAAAAAACTTTGCTCATATGCCTCTGTCCATACAAACCGCTCATCTTTCCTAGTCAGCTGTGTGAGAGGGGATAACAAGGAAGAGAAACCCTATATAAACCACCTCTAGTATTCGGCTAATCCCAAGTAGCTATGTATCTCTTTGGCTGTGATAGTTCACTCCCATCTTAATACTGCCTTGACCTTGGTAGGATCCATCGTGATTCCAATTGCTAATACAACATAGCCCAAGAATACAACCTTGGACAGCCAAAACTCACACTCTGAGAGCTTTGCATACAGGTAGTGCTCCCGTAATGTCTATAAAGCAATCTTTAAGTGCATCTTATGCTCCTCTCTAGACCTCATATATATCAATATATCATCTAAAAAGACTATCACAAACTGATTTATGTACAACTGAAATACCTGATTTATAAGATCCATGAATGATGTTGGTACATTAGTTAGCCCAAAAGGCATGACTAAGAACTCATAGTGCCTGTATTGAGTCCTAAAAACTATCTCTGGTAAATCCTCCTCTCATATATTCAAGTTATGGCAGTCGAATTGAAGATCAATCTTTGAATACACATTAGCTTCTCCAAGCTGATCAAACAAATCATCTATCCATGGGAGGGGATAATGGTTCTTCACCATAACCTAGTTGAGCATTTTGTAGTCGATTCAAAACCTCATGTTGTCATTCTTCTTCATGATGAAGACGAATGGAGGACCCCAGTGTGAGACACTTGGTCTAATGAAGCTCTACTCTAACAGCTCACATAACTGTGCCCTTGAACTCTCTAGCTCCTTGAGCTCAAGAGGTGCCATCAGATACGGTCCCCTAGAGATAGGTGCTCGTTTCAATACAATAAAATATGTCATGCCATAATGTATCATATCCAAAATCGTACAACAAATCAAACACATATCGTGTCAGATTTTGTGTGTGCACATAGTAGTGACTGCTCCTCCATCCAGGCTGACATCTCAAACTCACTACTCCTTACCTACATATATATAAAAGAAAATGACAGTAAGAAGTGTTACTTATCCAAAAATAATTATATTACACAGGAAAATGAGAGATGACTCTCATTTTGAAGGAAACCATATATATCTTCATTTGAACTCTCAGATGGACATTTACTGGAGAGCCACCGGGCCGCAGACCTAATAGCATCTTGAACCAACCGGTCTGCTAATGCCTATTTTGGCACTTTTTAGACCCAAGAATGGGAGAAGGAAGGGAAAGGGAGGCAGTATCACTACTATCGACAGGTGGCGGTGCTGCCAGCGGCAACAAGTCATCAGTGGTTGTGCTCATTGGAACATATAACGACCCAGCCCAAAGTGCAACATAATGGGCTAAGTCATTTCTTTAAAATGGGTACCCTGAAAGTTAAAGATCTATAGTCCATTCCCACTTATAAACAGGATCTTCTCCCAGTAGGTATTAGATGTGGGACTAAGTTGAGGGATCTCACAATCCACCCACCTTAGGAAATTTCATCCCCGAAATGCCTATTATTGGCCCGTTGCTAGCCCCAGCCCACGTCCTTTCTAGCCCGTGACTGGCAGCCTAGCCAACGTTTCTAGTCTTGGCCTGTTGCTAACCCCAGCCCACGACCTTTTTGGCCCGTGACCGGCAGCCTAGCCAACGTCCCTAGTCCATCCCACCATCTAACATGGAACCAGGTCGGCTCTGATACCATTTGTAACGACCCAGCCCAAAGTGCAACGTAATGGGCTAAGTCATTTCTTTAAAATGGGTACCCCAAAAGTTAAAGATCTATAGTCCATTCCCACTTATAAACAGGATCTTCTCCCAGTAGGTATTAGATGTGGGACTAAGTTGAGGGATCTCACAGAACAGGGGAAGGGTGGTTGACTGTTGGGTAAGGGAAGAAAACAGGGGAAGAGGAAAGGTATTCAAGAAAGGGTAATTTCATAATAAAAACTTGACATATTCCTAAATCAAATTAATAATAGGAAATAAATCCCAAAAAATATAAAATACAATGTAATAAAATAGCATAAAATAAAATAATCGAGTCCTAACTCGAATGACATCTCCTAAGCCTACTAACCCAATAAAAAATAATAAATAATGTGCCCTAACGTGATAAATGACCTATATCTAATTCTACGGTATACTAAAAAAACTAGATGTACTCTAATATACTCTTATAATTCTAATGCTGCATTGCAAATATTATCATCATATACTCGGATACACATGACCCTCATGGCTCATAGCACATGGCCAAACTCGGCTCAGCACATGTGTTCTGAAACTAACTCGACAAAAAATAAAGGTCGAACTGTTCGATTCTGACTATAGAACCCTAACTCAGGTCGTGGGTTTACAACCTTCCCCTCCTTATAAAAATTTCGTCCTCAAAATTTTAGATCAAGGAGGCTTCAATCTTGTGAACTATCTAGTGAATCTGACATCTGGAGCTGGACACTCGCACCCCTATCATTGGTTGTTGCATCATGAGATGCATCAACAATCATGCCTATGTACGTCTGTGTTGGCTGCTATTGTGTAGAAATAACAGTTTTGCTGGTGGTGCAGCCGTTGCTAGGCCACTCTAATATTGGGCTATGTGCCCTTGTCCAGTCATTGCTGCCATACGCCTTCTCTAGTTCTGACTTCTCTGTTATTATATTGGCAAAATCCAAGGTCTACCCCTAAGACTTACTGGGTAACTATGTCAGATGAAAGGTATGCTTACTGACACTTACTTATATCTCTCTAATCCTTATCTATGTGAAATGTCACCTACATGTACTCTCAAGCACTCTTCTCTATACTCTACAGCTAAACTAAGGTATCCTATGGGCCCTATTGCTATATAATGGACACAGGTACTAGGTAAGGACGTCTAGTAGGTAGACTCATGCACAAGGTAAAATTGCATGGGCTAATGGGATGTATGGCTCACTATTGGCAATTTGGTCAAAATCTCTGATGTCCTAGTATGGAAAAGTGGATCGCTACTGGGCCCTAGCTAACTCAATCCTAAGTCTTAACTCACTCTATCCTGTAAGGGAACAAGGACAACTCCTATTGATCTACTGCATTCTATGGCTTGGGTAACTGCTATGGGTGCACTCTCTTCATTGGTCAATTTCTACTCATCCTACTATTTGGGTAAACTGGTGGTGAAAGCTCAATCCTATGGTTTAAGGAAAAAACCTAATCATTATCTCTCACTAACTGAACCAACCCTGAATGGGATTACACTACCTGTCTAGTTATTTGGGAATTATCTAGCCTTGGTACCCTAATTGTCTCACTCCTGTGATTGTCATGTCCTCCTTGCTACTTATCTTTATCCACCGCTTTCTCCTAGAGGTGGTCTATCCAAGTCATCTACCCAAGCTCTTATCTGTGCTTCACATTTTTCTGATCAGATCCTGTTGTCCACCGTCACGGGACTAACTAGTGGAAAACCTATAAACAAACACAATAAATGAAAAACATACATCCTAGGTTGACTTAGAGTAGTCTTTGCACACATATCAGTTGGAACCATATCTTCCAACTTAATCAGCCAAGAGTGGCTCTACTACCAAACTATAACACCCCAAATCCTGTTCACTCTTGAACCTAACTAGAATGTTATAGGTCACCCGAGTAAGTCGGTTAACCCGAACATAGCCCAAAACGATCTACTCTCGGCATCTTAACATATAAGACAAATCTCGTAATGCATGTATGAGATGGAAGGAACTTAACACATTACTACGTAAATGACATGACACACAATTCACACTAGAAAACAATCACAATAAAATTGACAAAATAAAACAAACAGTGTCCCTTAAAACTACAATAATGGCTCACCCTATCAAATAGTGTATTTATATATCACCAAACAAGACAAAAATTTCATTTTCAGCACACCATAGTTATAATAATAACAAAATCAAAGACATGAATTGGGTCTTGACCCATATATTCATTTTATCTATCAATTCTGTTATATCTGTGAAATCTGTCATTTCATCTATTTGTTTCTAAATTGGGTCTTGACTCATTTTGCTGATCTTATCCATCACATTTATCATAATATTCTCAACAGTTTTAAGTCATTTCAATGCAATAAAATATGTCACGTTATAATACATCATAACCAAAATCCTACAACAAATCAAATACATATTGTATCAGGTTTTGTGTGTGCACTTAGCAGTCACTGCTCCTTCATCCATGTTGGCATCTCAGACTCCTACTCCTTGCATATATATATATAAAATATCAGTAACGAGTGTTATTAGTCCAGAAATAACTATAACAAATTGGGAAATAAGAGATGAGTCTCATTTTGAAGGAAACAATATATATCTTCTATTGAACTCTCATAAGGGCATCTACTGGGGTGCCACCGGGCCGTGGACCCATTAGCATCATAAGCCAACTGGTTTGCTGATGCCTATTTCGGCACTTTTCTCTTATTTTTTCTATCTCTTAGGACTACCAGTATATCCTAATCTCTATCCTGTCCTCAATATATCTGTTGGCCCTATGTATGAAGGCCAAGTATTCTCAAACAGTTGTCTTTAGTACACTTTTAACCACATGTCTAGACATGTGTTGTATTAAACAATACCCATAATCCTCCATGTTTTTCCACCTGTGAGGAAACTCAAAACGCAAAGATGTTAGGATCCCTCGGAAATAGAACAACCTCGTCACTAATCTAGACCATACTATGACTAGCATGTACAACCGCTCATGGTACATGCGAGTCAATTCAGCATCTCTCATCTTACTGAAACTCGATAAAAATATATATAGACCTGAGAAGGGATTTATATAATAGGCTCGAAGATAACTTGTAGTGCATCTTATATTCTAAATCAAACTGAGGTATCTCTTTGTCGAGGGTTATTAATCAGGAAAACTATCGGCTAAATGATCGGAGTTAAGTTGGGATCCAATACAACACCATTTAACCTGTCTTATAGTAAATAAGCAAACCACAATAGAGTACAAGAAAAAACTCTTAAAAGGACATCGTAGGAGCTCCAAGCTAGATTTTGTGCCTAGACGGTGAACTCCAACTCTGTACTTACACATCAAAATTGAACACTAACGCCCATGCTATAATTGTCACAAATTTACAAAATTAATGTATTAACAAAAATATCAAAAATTCATAAAATAATGAATGATATGCATAATGGTTAAAATAAATTTAAAATTTAAAATTTGAGAAGCGATAAACAACTCAAAATGATTTTGGACAAAAATAGGCGATGATGGTGTCGATAGCCGCAACTGTTGACAGTGCCGTGAAGTGGTTATTGTGGCTGGGATTTGGCCAGCAATGAAGGATTAGGAGGCTAGGTGGGATCTAGGTGGACTGGCCAAGACGACCAGAACTTGGCCAGAATTGTTTGGCGGCCCCACTCCCAGCAGCAACCAAAGGAAAAATGGGAAGGGGAGAGCTAGCCCAGTGAAGGCAAGGGAAAGGAGGGAAAGGGAAGTGGAGAAAGGGGAAAGAAAGGGCCGGCAAGGGAGGACTTGGTCTGACAACAGCGACTAGAGGTGGCTGGGCCGGTGGCGCTCCCACGAAGCCGAGTAGGGGTGGAAGTGAACAGAGTTAGGGGAAGAGGAAAAAAGGGACAAGGAAGGGGACAAGGAAGGGAAGGGAGGTGACATTGCTGCTGCTAGTTGGTGGCGGTGCTGCCAGCGGCGCGGGTCATCCATGGCAATGCTCATCATAACAAGGGAAGAGTGGTTGATCGTCGGGTAAAGGGAAGAAAACAAGGGAAGAGAAGGGTCGGGGTAAAATTAGGGCAAGGGCAATTGTATAATAAAAACTTAACTAGTTTCTAACTCGAGTCAACAATACAAATTAAATCCTAAAAAATAAACAAAAATGTAATAAAACGCCATAAAATAAAATAATATAGTCCTAATCAAGTGACATATTCTAAGCCTACTAACCCACTAAAAATAATAAATAATGTGTCTTAACGTGATAAATGAACTAAATCTAATTCTACGGTCTACTAAAGAAAAACTCCATGTACTCTTATATACTTTGATGACTAATTATGCTTGACAACCCATTCTATTGTTTTGTTACTAACGTTATCATCATATACTTGGGTACACATGACCCTCATGGCTCATAGCACATGGCTAGCCCAAGCTCAGCATGCATGCTCTGGAAACTGACTCGACTAAAAATAACTGTCAAACGATCGGTTTCGACTACAAAACCCAAACTCGGGCCATGGGTTTTACACTACCTCCTTGGTGCAGTAATTTGAACACCTCATCCAGAAATATATCATTAAAGTCACTAACTACATGGAGTTGTGCTAACTCTGGCACTGACTGCTCAAGTGTGGCAACAACTGTAGAGAGATGACCTCACATCCCCGCTTGATCAATCTTTGGGTGCGCTGATACAATATCAAAGAACTGCTTCTATCTTTGCCTCTGCCACAAAATGCAATCCTCACATTCCTCTTCAAGTGGTGCTATACCTTCTTCTAGTAGTCTATCAAAGCTCAGTGTTGCGCCATCTAATCCATGCCAAAAATGGCATCAAAGTTCCACATTTGCAACACTGTAAAATCAGTCAAAAGGATGCACTGTTTGATAACCATAGCAACATCCCTCACACACACTTAAATGGTGAGAAAGGCTTACGTAGGAGTCAATACAAGGAAATCATTGCCTAAGTCCTTTATAGATACACCAATCCTATCGATGGAAACCTTGGCTAAGAAGGTATGTGTGCTACCGGAATTAGACAAAACTACGCTAGAGCAGAATAGATAAGTATAGAGTACATGTGATGATGGCACCGCCTCCTTAACTATCACAGCAAACATCATGCCCTGCTACTCTAATCTGCCGCCATTTACCCATCAACCTGCCCCATGTCTTGCTCAATGCCTATGCAACCTCTACCACAGTTAGAGCGGCTTTCCTCTGGCCTTCCTGGCCTTGCTAGCCCTGCTGACCACCCTGTTGTGCTCGCGACTGCTGGTCACCTCTCCCGCTACTCCTGAGGTTGGGCTGATGGTGTGGGCAGAAGGGATTGTTGTGGTGGTGCAGGCAATCGTCTCTACTGCTACTGCTTAGGTCGTAGTACTATTGTAAAACTCATGACCTGTGTAACGACCCACCATTTTTCAGGATATTGTGGGCCTTGCTGGCTAGGTGTTACTCAAAATTTAACAAAACCAACCCTATAACAACTAGTCCTAACCGGACCAGGCTGTTACTTAAAAGGTTACATGAATAATATGAAAGCAAATAAGTCTAGCATTTCTAACTTAAAAGAACTTATTTTTCAAATGACAATGCCTGAAGTAATTATCTCACAGTCTTGGACCGTTTCCCATAGCCACATTTATAACACAAGAAAAGTAAAAAGAGAAGCCCGCTTATTATCCGTTCACCACCTGCGTTGGTAGAAGAACCACCCTGTCGTCTCTTAGTCTTTAGTTCCAGCTACTAACCTACAAAGGCAATTCCGCGTTAGTGATTAACCACTAAGCCGTATAATTAAATAAAACAAGTCCATAAACTCCCTATCATTATCTATAATATTGGCACTTGTGACCATTCCAACATGTCCATTTATTAGTTGATGGTTCAGTCCACCATGTCCATTAGTTGGTTGATGGGTCAGTCCACCATGTCCATCTTTTGGGTGATGGGTCAGTCCATCATGTACGTTACCGGCTGGCGAGTCCAATCCACCATCTCCATTATCGGCTGGGGAGTCCAATCCACCATGTCCATTAGTTAGCTGATGGGTCAGTCCACCAAGTCCATCTATTGGCTGATGGGTCAGTCCACCATGTCCATAATTGGCTGGCGAGTCCAATCCGCCATGTCCAATTTTTTGGCTGATGGGTCAGTCCATCATGTCCATTACCGGCTGGCGAGTCCAATCTGCCATGTCCGTTATCGGCTGGTGAGTCCAATCCACCATGTCCGTAATTGGCTAGCGAGTCTAATCCGCCATGTCCAATTTATTAGCTGATGGGTCAGTCCATCATGCCCATTATTTGATTATGAAGGGTGTAGCCCATGTCAGACTGAGTCAATTCCTTGACCCCGGTTGCACTCGGTGCATGGTGGTCAAATCTGGACTCAAGCTGACCAGGTTGTCCACAAGGGAAAATACAACATTTTAAATAATTATACGGACCTGGATATTTTGAACTTGCAGCTGCGACCAATGATCCTAATCTAAACGAGGACATAAAATTATACATAAGTATAATTTTATTCGAGTAGAAATGCATGCAACTAAATGACTAATATATATATCACTATTAAATTTCAACAATATTAAATATTAAACTATTTCATGTGATATAATCATTTAAATCCTACTTTACATTAACAATCTAGATAATAATTAACACTTAACAAATAATAAAAAAATTATCAACTTATACACAAATATTTAATTACTATTATCAGTATATTTTCCTTCGTTTCTAATTTTTTTAATCGCTACTATTATTTAGGGCAATTTAATTAATTATTATTAATACAATTATTTTAAATTATTCGACTCTATAAAGTTTCGAACTTTATTTATTTTCATTATTCTCTTTAGGTTCGGCGCTAGTGATTGCTACCCGACTATAGTTTAATAACCCATTTTCTACATTAATGACTCGTTATTAAAATAATCACTTTATTTACCTAATATTAAATTTAATATGGTAAAGGTAAAATCTATATTTTATTAATTACTTATAACCCTCTGATTTAATTTAATCGTTTAAATTTCGTCGATTAATTATCCACCGTTTATCATTACCGTATTTTTATTACTCGTGGCGATTTCATACAATAATTAGTTAGTTAAATAACTTTACCCATAACCCATTAAAATAATTATTTTTAAAGATTTATTACTAGTTCGTATTATTTTTAACTTGAGGTCAGTATTGAGTCAACCAGTATTTACAGAATTGCCACCGCCCTTCTTCTTCTTCTTCCCCGGCGCCATCCCCTGTTCCCGACAGCATCCGCCCTCCGGCCGCCTTCATTAGTCACCGCCCAGACTTGCCATGCCATTGTGGTGTCGCCCCAGCCAACTCCGGCCGCCTTCCAGCCGCGGCGATGCCCTCATTGCTTGCCTAGCGGCGTGCTCGCGTCGGCGATTCAACCGACGGCAAGCGTCGCCGCCTCAATTGGGTGGTCGCCTCGACACCCTCGACCACCTATCTACCTGCCCCGGCCATATTGGAACCCGATGCTGCCCTAGACGGCCGGATTTCTTCCCCCACCGCCGACGCCCCTGTTTTTGCCGCCGCTACTATTTTTGGCCATTTACCACCCCAGGCCGACATCCACACACATGAGATCGACTCTACACTGATCGACGAAGAGAGTAGGATCATCTTCCGACGTCGGAACGACCCTCGCCACCGATTCCCGGCGACTTTGCCTGTGCTTCCCCATCTCGCCAAAACAGGGGACTCGTCGGCCAAATTAAAGTTTAATTTTTTTTGTTTAGTTTCTTTCTTGTTGATTTTAAAATTTAATCCTCACGATTATAAGGCTTATTATCAAATTAAAATATGCATGCAAGAAAATTAAGAAGAGGAGATAGGAAGAATACCTAAGCAAGGAAGAAGACACGCCGGCAAGGAAGAAGAGAAGAGAATGCGAATGAAGGCTAGGGTGGAGGACATCCTTTATAAAATGAAATGACGGCTAGGGTTTGTGGAAACACACCAACACCCATATTTTATTCCTTTAACTGGGTAACCGGGTAAAGAATAAAATATTTAACTGGGTAGACTTAACCAGGTATTGAATATAATATAATTAATATTAATTCTCTAACGTTCGATCCTTCCCTGCCCGAGTCGAATATATTAATTTTTTTCACGGTCTTTACAACCTGAGCCAAGGTTTTATAGTCAGAACCAATCGATTCGACCACTATTTTTGAGTCGAGTTAGTTTTAGAACACATGCTTTGAGTTGAAGCCTACAACGTGTAAAACCCTAAAAATAATTAGGTTATTTTATTTAGGGTTTTGTAAATCTTAGAATGAATGTTAAATATTATTTAATGAATTCTTGGGATTGAGACCCATTCGCATTTAGTTAATAGTTAGTTTTTTAACTTTTCGTTATCACTCTAATGGTTGGTATTTAATATAATTATATATGATTAAGTTCTTTTCTATAAAATATAATATAGTGACTTCTTGAATTCCACACATATTTATAAAATTTAATGTAGTGACTTCATGAATTCTACACATATTCTTCTATATAAAGGAGAATTCTGTTTATTGTTAAATAAAACATCAACTTGATAGTTTGTGAGTACATTTGGCTCACAAAGGGAAGGTTTTCAAGAAGTTTCATACATATTATGATCGTGTATCATAGTTGTGGGTGCCTCATCACAATTCCAGGTCCGTATAATTACTTGAGATGTTATATATTCTTATTTAGGAGTCTTAGTCGGCCTGAGCCCACATTCGACCACCATGCGCTAAGCACAATCAGGGTCAAAGAATTGGCTCAGTTCGACACGAGGCAACACCCACCCTTAAAATTATATATTCCTATTTGGGAGTCTTCGTCATCTTGAGCCCACATTCACCCACTATGCGCCGAGCGCAACCGTGGTCAAAGAATTGACTTAGTCCAACACGAGGCAACACACTTAAAATTCATGAAAGATCAAATACTTGCCCCCATGCTGAAAGGGGTGATAGGGCACAGTGGCCAAGACGACTCATTATGCACTTGTGATATCGAGAGGGTGATTCATTGGCAAACATCAGTAACTATAGGTTGAGGGCCATGTTGCATGTGTGCACATACATGGGATTGTAGCTAGATGGGCACCCACCTTCCCATCATAGTAAGAGCTCGACATAGGTTCATAATCACTAAAAGATGTGATTAATGATGTTGTGGAATACATTAATTAGTTTCTTATAATTATATGACTTAGTGTTTTTATCACTAACGGGGAATTGTCTCCGTAGGTGTGAGCATGGAAGGATGGGGTAGAGTCGGGACACCTGAAGGATTCTGTTATTGGACTTTTGATTCTTCTTTTCTGTTATTATACTTCTAGATTGTTTGTATAGCAGTGAGATTTCGGTTCGGCTCATGGGGCTTAGATTATTCCAAGCATTTGTTATATTAAATTTTATCTCATGATTTTATTTAAAATCTTGAAAATTAATAGAAATTAATTTATGAGACACTTAGTTTTATATAGTAACACTTGACTCATGGCTCAGAACGGGTAGGTCGTTACAGCGTGTACAAGTCATGAGGGCCATCTGTACCTAAGTATATAATGATAATATCATGAATACAACAGAAAAAATGAGTTATAAAAATATATGAGAGTATGCCAGTTTATATATATATATATTATATATATATATTGGATTGTAAATTAGTTTTAGGATGTTTACCACATTAGGACGTGTTATTTATTATTTTTGGGTAGTTTAATAGGTCTAGAACATGCAATTTTATTTTATTGAGCATATTTTATTTTTTCTATTTTATCATATTTATTTTATTTTTTTTTCAATTTATTTTATTTACAAAAGTGCCCCTGACCCATTTCTTCTTCTTCCCCAACTTTGTTTTTTCCCCCCTACCCACTATGTTATGCTGGGCCACCCCACGACCGACGATCCCGCCGCTAGTCACACTAGAGCCGACTAGTGTCACCGCCGGTTAGTCCCTCGCCATCGCCTCAGCTCCATCCCCTTCCTTCCTCCTCTCCCTACCCTCTTCTCTCAGTTTTCCGTCCCGGCCACCTACTATCACCACCTTGCATGCACCGCCGCCAGCCACCAACTCTGGCGATCCCTAGCCCTTCCCCATCCTTCCCAGGCCTGGACGACGCATGCACGGTAACCCAAGGCCGCCGCTTAGCATGTGTTGTCACCGGCCTTTAGTGCTGCCGCCGGCTGGTTGCAGGACACCACCACCCTCGCCGTTGACCAGACCTACCTTACACGACCACCTCCTACCTCGTACTGGCCAGACCCCCCGCCCCCCCCCCTCCCGCTTCCCTCACACAACCTCCTTCTGCCCTACCCAGGGCTGTTTTGAGCCACAGCTGCCACTGCAAGCTGTGCCACCAGCTGCTCCCTCCAGCAGGGTCATCTCCTCCCCACCATGCTATCCTCCTCCTTGTCCTTCATCCCTCACACCAGCACCATGTCATGGCATAGTCACGGACTTAAGGTGTTTTGCCGGCTGCTGGCCACCGTTGCCACCAGCCAGTCGTAGGCCGGCCGGAGCAGCTCCAGTCAGGCCTCATCATGTCCTAGCCGCGTGCTCCAATCCTAGCCTGTAAAGACCGGAAAATATATATATATATATATATATATATATATATATATATATATATATATATA
>JAURVB010009971.1:0-26208 GCA_033002965.1 Piper betle | reverse complement strand
AATTATGAGTTAATTAATTATTTGATTAGAAAGTTGATTTAGAATGAGAATTGATATGAGGTGAAGATAAGCTTAAAAATTGTGATGTAGTCACCTAATTAAAAGTAATAATAAGAAGATTTTAAATTATTAATTGTTAATTTAATTCATTTGCTAGTTGTTTGATATTAATGTTAGTATTTATAGTAGTTATAATTATGTAATGAATCACACGCATTCATTGCATTCATGTTTCATATAGTTAGAAGTGGGCTTTAGCATTTAGTTGTGATGTTTGGGTACGAAATAGGACATCGCCGCTTATGTGCGAGACTTCACTTAGAGCTTTTACCGAGTCCATTTAGGACTTGTTCCCTACTTTTTGTTTTACTCTATTGTGGTTTGCTTGCTATAGGATGAGTTAAGTGATGTTTTATTGGATCCCATTTAACACGAGTCATTTAGACAACTATTTTCCTAATTAATAATCCTCAAGAATGAGATCCATCGAGTATAATTTTGAAAAAAAGATCCACCACAAGTTGTCTTCAGGCCTATAATATTAAATCCCTTCGCAAGCCTATGTATAAATTTATCGAGTTTGCAGTGAAATGAGAGAAGGTGAAATCAACTTGTTCGTATCATGAGAGGGTGCATGTGCTAGTTAGAGTGGGCTCTAGATTAGTGAGAGGGTTGTTCCATTCCCAAGGGATCCTAACAACTTTATGCTTTGAGTTTCCTCACACTTGGAGAATCGTAGAGGTTCGCGGGTACTGCTATGCAGCACATGTCTAAACGTGTGGTTCAAAGGGTACTAAAGGTGACTATCTGAGAGTACTTAGCCTTTGTGCTCAGGGCTAGGGGATATATAGAGGACAAGAAAGGGCTTAGGATATACTAGTAGTCCCAAAGGACAAAAAGAAAATGAGAAAATGTCGAGAGAGAAATCAGTAGATCAGTCAGCTTAGGATGCCATTGGGTCCGTGACCCAATGATTCCTTAGTAGATGCCTTTCAAAGAGTTTAGTAGAAAATACAAAAATGTTTTCTTCAAAATGAGAGTTAGCTCTTATTTGTCAGCTTGCTATAGTTATTTTTAGATTAGTAGAACTCGTTATTGACATACTTTTATATATATGTAAATAAGGAGCATAACTCTGATATGTCAGCCTGAACAAAGGAGCAGTGCATCTTATGCACACACATTTGTCTGACAATAGAACATTTGCTTTAGTTATGGCATTGTAACGAAATGCAGAATATAGCTATGTGTGTGCTATATATTGTTAATAATGACATGATAATACATATGTGTTTATGAATATGTTCTATATGATGAATATGTTTAAGAGATGGGTCAAGACCCAGTTTAGAAATTTACATGTTGAGTTTGAGCAGCAGATGGGTCAAAACCCATTATAAACAATTAAATATGAATGAGGATGAACAGATAGGTCAAAACCCAGTTTAGTAATGTCAGTTAAAAATGAATTAGAGTTTGAGTCAATATTCAACTCAAATTGATTATTGTGTGATTGAATGAAATTATTGTGTAGCTGTTTTATTAAATATTTATATTATCTTTTGTTTGATAGGTGGCCCTTGTTATACTTTCAGGGACACTGTTTGTTTTGTTTTAGGATTTATCAATTTTCTCATTCTTGACTAATTTTGAGTGTGATTGCATTTGACATAATTTTCACTTAGTATCATGTTAGGTTCCTTGAATTTCATACATGCATTACAAGATTTATCTCCTATCTTAAGACGCTGAGAGTAGATCCCTTTGGCTTAGGTTCAGGTTAACCAACTTACTCGAGTGACCTGTAATATTTCAATTCGGTTCACGAGTGAGCCGGATTTGGGGTGTTATAGTTGTCGCCCAACCTCCCCTCCTCCTTCCCTTTCCCCCTTTCCTTCCCTTTCCTTTATTTTCTACTTAGCAGTGACCACTGCTCCTGTTTTTCTTGGAGCACTTCTGGCCTTGCCGCCGCTGATTGCCACCGTCCATCCAGCCCTCCTTGCCGACCTTCCTTCCTTTCCCCTTCTCTCTCCTCTACCCAGCTGCCCCTTTCCCCCTTTTACTTGGCCGTTGGCAGCACCACCGTTGTCAACCCAAATTCTTGCCAAGTTTTGGCCATGCTCCGGCCAGGGGCTCCCTAGCAGACCATACCTCACTTAGCCGTAGCCCTTAGTCTCCTTGCCATGCGGCAATCACCGTTGGTCGTCATTGTCACTGATTCGACTCCAAATCAAGGTGAAATATTTTTTACTTTTCCAATTTTAGATTTTTAATTCATTTAAATCATTTTTGCATATTATTCATAATTTTTATGAATTATTCATATTTTTTGTTAATATATTAGTCTTGTAATGCATGATAGTTGTGTATTGAATTGTTAAATTCTTAGGTAATTTCACGATTGATAGTGATTAATTCATGATAGAAATTGAATGTGGAATGCCATAATTAGGATTGCAAATTTAATTACATATAAAATGTCATAATTAAGTATTAGTAAGCATAATTAAGGGTAAAATAACATAATTAGAATTACTAAACTTATTTAAGTGAAAAATGTCATCATTAGGGTTACTAAGCTAGTTAGATGTGAATTTTTATCAAATTGATCATATTGTGTACCATGTTTGTTTTGGTATTAGGATTATGATCACATTCATATGCATTCATTTCATACACACATCTCATAGTTAGCATAGACATTATTATGTAGTTTGATTGTGTAGGTGCAAAGTAGGAGCTCGTCGTCTAAGTGCAAGACCTAGCTTGAGCTTCTACCAGGTCTGTAAGACTCGCCTTCTAATTTATTGTTCTATTCTATCTCAGTTCTGGTTTACAAATCACAGGATGTGTTGAGTGGTAGTTTTATCGGATACCACTTAACACGAGCCATTTAAACATTATATTTTTCGGAATTAAGAACCCTTAACGATGAGATCCCTCGAGCTATTTTAAAACTCAAATTTACATCAAGTTGCTTTCGGGCCTATTTATATAATTCCTTTCCCAGCCATGTAATATAATTTTTATTGGATTTTCTTGTGAGCCAAGAGATGAAAGAATAGACTTAACACATACCGTGAGAGGGCGAGTGTGTAAGTCACAATGGGCTTTAGATTGGTGAGAGATTGTTCCATTCCTGAGGGATTCTGATAACTCCACATTTGGAGCTTCCTCACACCCGAAAAGGCGTGGAGTATACAGGTACTGTTATGTACAACACATTTCTAGACGTGTGGTATCAAAGGGTATTGAAGGCAACTACGTGAGGGTACTCAGCCTTTGTACTCTAGAATAGGAGAAATATGGAGGATTACAGAGGGCTTATGATAATGATTTTCCCGAGAGTGAGACTTTAAAATGAGAAATGCCTAGAGAGGTATAATGCCAGTCAGTTTATGATGGTATATGGTCTATAGTTAGATGGTTCCTCACTAGTATCCTTTGGAGTGTTTGGTGAAAGTATATGATTGTTTTATTTTACATGAGAGTCAACTCTGATTTACTAATTTGATATTTAATTATTTTGAACTAGTAACAACCGTTACTGATGATTTTCTATTATTTATGTACGTGAGGAACAAGAATGTAACATGTCGCCCATGGTGAAAGAGCAGTGATGCATAGTGCACACACACCAACCTCACATGAAATGTATGACTTGATGGGTGATTTTGGTTATGCTGTATCATAATATGACATATGGTAGTATAATGAAATGACTTAAAAATGTTGAGAATGATATAACAGATATGTTTGAGGAAATCAATAGATGGGTCAAGACCTAATTTATAAATATGATCTTGTGAATATGATAATTGTGACAAATATGATAAACAGATGGGTCATGACCTAGATTATGATTGTGTTGATATAATTATGGTGTGCCATGAAATGTAAATTTTATATTGTGTTCTGATATATATAATTATATATTATAGTTTAACAGGATAACTCTTATTGCACTTTTAAGAAATCCTCTGCCATTTTATTTTAAAATTTCTATAATTTTATCATGATTTAATTAATTTTTTAATAAGATTAATTGTCATAACATTCACCGGAGATGCATTTCATGCATGCATTAATTGCGCATTTTAGGACGTCGAGAGGATCTAGGTCCATTTTTTTTAGTTTAGGTCGACCAAATTAATTTAGAACAAAAGTTGATTCGATCTACCATAAGAATTCTAGTTCGGTTTGAGAATAAATTGATTTTAGGGTGTTATAGAAAATCTTCGTGTCATGAGTTCAAATTTGGTTTCTAGCACGTAGTTAATATATCCAATGGATACTAGTGTAAATGAATCGATAGTGATCAGACTTGTTGTTCGTTAATGGTTTACAATACATACTTATCCATCCACATGAAAAGATATACAACCACATTTTGTAAATGGGAAAAGAAAATGTATATGAATAAAGAAAAATATATAAACCATATAAGAGTGAAGAAGAAAAGAATTAAATGCTGGCCTATCTTCTTTTTTGTGTGTAAGTAACATAATAACTAGATGAAATAAATTTGTTAAGTAAGAGAAAATTAAATTAGAATTCTATAGACCAGTAGCATTAAAAAAAAATAAACATGAAAACAGCATACAAGAACTAATGCAATTTTTTGATTCTTAATTTGCATTCTCTAAAAAGCTTTCTAGTTTCTTCACCTAATGATTTCAACAAAAAAAGAAAAAAATGTAACCACCTTCATGAGCTAACTTCTTTTCCTCTCAATTACCGTTCCATTAAATATCAACATCCCTTATTCATAATCACAATCCTCAATATATTAAGATCCTAAGACAAGTGCCTAATCCCTATCCAAGATCTCATATTTCATAAGAAAAACATTGAAGACTTGTTCAGTATTCTGACATATTCATCTCATATTTTGAATATCATTCTAAAGAAGCAAATTTTTTACCTTCTACGACGATTATACCTACAGCAGATGCTGTCTGTCTTTGAAGCGCTTCCTACAACGATGGCAACGACCGGCCTGGGCTTCCAGAATGGAAGCTATGGTAGCTCTATGAGTAAAAGGAGAAGGGAAAAGTCGAATTGCAATAACATTCTGGCTTGATTCTTTGAGTAAAACTTGGGATGTGCCATCTCAATTACACACGTAAATGTAGTGTGTACATCTATATAAACTAGTTTTTGAGATTAATTTTTTAAAATATAAATTATATTTACACAATTTTTATAATATTCACAATCTAGCCTAAATAACATTACAAGCTTATTAATCAAATTACAAACTTTTTACCTATACAAATATGATTCACATAGCCTAAAAAACAAAGAATAAAAGAGATTAACATTATATTTACAATTTAAATTCATTAACAAGTATAATGTTATTCACATTAGATTAACGGTGAAATATTATTGATATTGTCAATCTACTCTAACAATATAAACTAAATTCAGATTTTCACTAACCCCATAAATATAAATTATTTATTTTTTAATCGGAGCTTAGCTTAATTATATTTGACTAATTAAAGTTTGATTTGATTTTAAGGTCAGGTCAAACCTCTTTATACTCTGAGTTGATTCATAAAATGAGTTCAAGTGTATTTACTTGTATTTCTCTTTAAAGTATTACATTACAAATTATTATAATAACCAAAGATAGTCTGATTGGTCTATAGTTGCGTAAATCAAATCAACCAATTTATATCAGATAGGTGACTTTTCTATTCAAAAAATAGGTAAAATACCCCACACAAAAATTGGCCATGAATCGGTCGATTCTTAATTATTTTAATTGATTAATTAAATAACAAATCAAAATGATTAAAATAATTGGTGCAAATGAGTTTTCATGCAAAAGGGACAAATAAAGCTTAATATTTATGATAAAAAAATGGGAAGGCATGGGCATTTTGGGTGTTAAAAAATATTTTTTAGTATAATATTCTCTAATATTGGAATCAACATTTTTCGCCCTCCCCCAACCTCATCGCCAACAAACATCCTTCAATATATTATTGAACTAATATCATATGATTATCAATCTATTAATTTTTCTAGCAAATGATATGTTATTCTTGGAACTATAATTTTATTAACCATATGATTATCAATCCATTGAACTTTCCAATAAATAATATGCTATTCTATGTTGTCTAACTATAATTTAATAATGTTAATGCATGTTCGTAGATATTTAATATTGTACATATACTGTTTTTATCATATATATTGAGTGGATATATATTATTTAATTTAGGAAGATCTATTTTGGCCAATTCATTATGAACATATTCTTGTCCATTTTTTATTGAACGGTTTAATTCAAGGTTTTTTCTTTTGGCCGATTCAAAAGGTAGATTCCAATTTAGACAATGAATTAGTCTAATATGTTGATGTTATATAAATATGCTCATGTATTTGGCTATATTTTGCTTTAAATAAGATTTGAAACGCTTATGCAAGGTTCCATTTGAATTATTATACCGACTTTGATAAAGAAAATGTCATTTTACACATAATAATAACTAGTCAAAAACTTGTGCAATGCACGTGGTGTTTTTTAAATTTATTAATAATATATAGTAAGAATATATAAAATTAATTTTTTTAAAATATTACTGTATTATTTTTAAATAAAAATGATAAATATTTAGTTAATTTTAATAAAAGAATATAATCAGGCATAAATATTAAAAGTAATCTTAATTTTAATAAGCAAAATATTTTAATAATTAAATTAAATGAATTTTTTTTCAAAGATTTTAATTTGGATTGAATCATATTTCAAGTTTTTTTAGACAATAAATAAATAAATAAATAAATAAAAATAGGTAAAAATCTAAATTAAGAGTCTATATCAAACTTCAATTCGAGTAATATAATTATAAATATATTAAAATCTATCAATATTTAAAAATTTTAATTTAAATAAAATTGTAATTTAATATTCTCCAATTATAATATAAGTAATAATAATAATAATAATAATTTCAAATTAAAAGGTTCGTACAAACACAAACAAGATAAAAATTTAAAATACAATGAGAGAAAAAAATATAGTAACAACTAATCACAAGAATGAATCAACATAATTCATAATTCATAGGGTTTAGTATTGTATAGATTTAACCAGACATGACAACAATTGCTATTTTTGTACATTCTCTATTATGTTCTTCATCTCACACAACCTCCCCAACCCATCTTCTTCATTCTTCCCAATCTCAAACAAGCTTCCTAGTACATCCCAACCCTCCCTCCACCGATCTCTTCGCCCCCATTAGGACCTCCCGCCCGATCTCCTCTGTTTCTCGTTTCTATTGCATTTCTCCTGATTGTCAATTGATCCCGGTTTGTCTCCATTTCATGTAGTTTGCGATTATGATAGAGTTTTGGTTCAATTTTGATTCGATTGTTGGCCGGAATTGTTGTAGTGTAATGCGGCTTTTTTTTATTTTTTTGGAATGATTGGATGGATGAAAGAAGTGGTGGGTTTTATGGTTGGAGGATTGGATTGTGGTTGTTTGTGCGTGGGATTGATTG
The DNA here is from genome assembly GCA_033002965.1 of Piper betle. Lineage (NCBI taxonomy): Eukaryota > Viridiplantae > Streptophyta > Magnoliopsida > Piperales > Piperaceae > Piper > Piper betle. The sequence goes on along the minus strand of JAURVB010009971.1, from coordinate 18,684 downwards.
GGAGGGGTGATTGGAAATTTGGAAGGTTTTGGGGGTAAAGGTACGATTCTGGGGGTTGTAGGCGACGGGGGCCGGATTTGTGATGGGTCGGTTTTTGATTGATTGATTGTTCTCATTTTCACCTTCCACAGCCTTATTCGCTGCCATGCCCCTCCTACCACCGCTGGACACCACCGGTGACTTCCCCTGGTTGTTGACGCCCTCCTACCTATGAGACGCGGCGCCCTGATCTGGTACTAGTTGTATATTATACTGTGATAAAAACATTTATTTAACTAGTTTATGTTTTTGAATATTGATGTTTGTAGGTTAATAATTGCTGAGGAATGATTTAGCAAACTTTATTATGTTGAGTACTAGGTGTTATGAAGTTATTATTTACTATATATTTATGTAGTGATATTTAATATTGAATGTATTCGGAGATCTATGTAAAATTTTATGTTGTCAGACCAATTCAACTAAATAAAATTTTTGCTTGAATTTGTTGTCCGATTGTGCAGTTTTATCTTCGTCTAGCTTAAAGGCTGACCCTGATCTCCTGCAACTGTAATTCAGGACTGGATTGTGATTGGGCAGCTTTTGAGTTGGTTTGCGTGCGGGATTGGTTGGGGAAGGTGATTATGCGAGTTGGATTGCGTGTTTGGAAGTTTGGGGGTTGTGAAGGAACCATTCGGGATTGTAAGCACTGGGGGTGAATCAGTCTAGGCAAAGCCCAGCAGCCTCAAGGGCGGGCTTGGGTTTCTGGTTCTTCATTCGGCCAAATGCACGCCAGACCCATTACCTTGAATACCTACCACAGATGGATTTCGTGAGCAGGCATCCCGCCGCCACTTCTGATCAACACCAGCATCCTGGGGAGCCGTCCCCTGCCTCTGTGCCAGCTGAGGAGCTTGAGTACTTGGGCCGATACATGGTTGTGAAGCACTCATGGCGAGGGCGGTACAAGAGAATCCTCTGCATTTCCAATGTTGCTATTGTGACACTGGACCCGTCGTCTCTTGCCACAACCAATTACTATGATGTGGCCAACGATTTTGAAGGTGCAGCTCCTATAATTGGAAGGGACGACAACTCACAGGAGTTCACATTAAATGTTCGGACAGATGGTCGTGGAAAGTTCAAAACAATTAAGTTTTCATCCAGGTTTCGAGCAAGCATATTAACTGAGCTGCACAGGGTGAAAGGGAGTAGGTTTGATGGTGTAGCAGAATTCTCAGTGCTTCATCTAAGGAGGAGGACATCAGAATGGGCACCATTTGTAAGTTAACACTCTACAAAAGTGAATAAATTTAACATCAGTCTGTTTGTTTTGCAGTTTCATTTGTATCTTGTCCGTTTGCAAGTTAACTCTCTACAGAAGTGAATAAATTTAACATCAGTCTGTTTGCTTTGCAGTTTCATTTGTATCTTGAGATTTTTTTTTGTTTAAATTATTATTTTTGAAATTTTCTAAGTGAAATTTCATTGATGCAATTTATAGCAAAAGGATAGAGAACCTGATGTTTTCAATTTTATCCTGATCATTGAAGTGGCCATAGGTTGTGAACTCAAGTGAAATTTTTGGTGAATTCATTTTTTTTTTAATCTTGGCATTGTTGGTTCATCAAATAGATAATATTTTCTGTCGAAATCTGGTTGAATTTTTTTTTTGGAGTTGAGTGGGGTTTGGATGTTGATGGTTGGTGGTGGTTGGCTGTTTCTGTTTTATGGCAAGCTTTTTTTGTTGAACATGCTTTTTGGTGTTTCTGGTTGTTGTAATTGGCGATGACAAATGTGTAACTACTTTTGATTAGTTGGTTGGTTGATAGTTACCAATAATAACTGTATAGAAAATGAAAGTCACTGCTGTTGGAGTGGAGCTTATTGACAGACATTCCGGTGATCTAAGGTGGTGCTTGGATTTTAGAGACATGGACTCTCCATCAATCATTCTTCTTTCTGACAATAATGGGAAGAAAAATATTGACAGTGGAGGTTTTGTTCTCCGACCTTTATATGGAAGAAAATGTAAAGCGTTCTTAGCTGGCCCTGGATCTACAAACTCTGTCATTATTACAACCTTGGTATGATGGCCATTGTTATCTTTGGTTCTTACATCATGGCGGATCCACTGGAATTATTTCTCACTAGATTTGCTGATTATGTAGAACTTCTTCTGCAATTAACTTGTTCGTTTTTATTTATACCTTTTCTCTTTGTCTGTTTGATCTTTGTGAGAACAGACTAAAGCAGCAAAATCTATGGTTGGCGTATCATTGTCAGTTGATAGTTCTCAACCGTTTACAACTTTGGGATTTATTGAACTGAGAGGCAGGTTTTTTGTTAAAGATTTCCATTTCTAGAACATGAACGCTAGTCTCCTGTTTACTTTCATGATGTAGGAGTTTTTTCTTTTTTCACACTTGCACTTGACAGTACCTGCGCTTTCTTGTATGCTAGATAGTAAAATTGGTGATTCGATCATAAATGAAAAAAAGTCGTAAACAGGATTATCGACTATTGCATTAGAACTTTACAAGTTGCAAATGTTAAGTTAGCCGCTGGTCTTCTTTTGTTAAGTTAGCTACAGGGTGACAATTTGTATCATCGGGTTGACTTATGTTCCACTTACATCATGCATTAGGTAATGTCGTTTAGTTTGGTTTTGCCACAGCAATGATTGAAGGGTGCCTTTATTACCCTTCTTTTTGAAGACTGATTACTGTCATTTATGGCTATTTCTTTTCTTATTAGAATTTAAACCTTGCAGTAAAAGAATCTGTTGGAGCTAGTGAAACACCTTGTGGAGGTTGGTTTGTGACCAGGTTGCGTTCAGCAGCACATGGTACTGCAAATGTTTCAAGTCTAAATTTATGTATTGGACACAAAGGAGGACTTGGAGAGCAAGGTGATATTGTACATCGGCAGCTTATTCTTACAAAAGTTTCACTTGTTGAGAGGCGTCCTGATAATTATGAGGTAGATAAAAACATTGATATTTTGTCACACATTACTCCTTACCATATAGCTATTGGGTCACCTATTTGATGGATAATGAAAGGGTGCTTGTTGACTGCAAGAGTAGAACTTCAACTTTGCCCACTCTCAACTTCTGCTCTGATACTCCCGATAAAATATATTAAAACTTGATTAATTTGTTAAAACTCTTAGTGGTCGGACCATAAACAAAAATAAAATGCATAATTAGTGGAATTTTCAGGTGTCAGTAAAAGCAATAACTCAAGGATTTTGTGAATTGTCATGTGAAGTGAAAAAAAGGGGGTTTTAGCCATTGATATTGAAAACAGAGCTTATATGCTTCAATGAAAGGTGTCTTCTTATTGAAACTCTTTGTGAGGATGCCATTATGGAAGATTATCAGTTTATCAGTGGGTGGGAAGTATCCAAAAAGATTGGGTAGGCGATGTTCGTTCCCATTTTGGTAGTTATAGCTTAATATGTTGTGTTAGATTCTTCCATTTTGTATGTCTTCCATAAACCACATCGCATGTGTAGATGAGTCCTTGAATTTGAAAACTATGTGAATCATGGAGATCTATCAATTTTAAACTGATTCCTCCAAGGGGGGGTTCACTAGGTATTGCTTCAGATTTTCATGGCTTGTTTGGGGTTCCAAGACCTTCTCCCATATTTAATCGGAATTTAGGGGTATCAACCCCACACCAGGCAAAATTCCAATAATCATTGATGGAAAGGCATGGATTAGCCAAAAGGAAGGAATACGTTGAGGAAGACATTGAAACACTCCAAGAGACAAGGTAGTGTGGGACTATAGTTAGTCGGGCTTAGGCACAAATGGAATCACCACCAACCTAGAGCTGGTTCGAATGGTGTCAAAGCTTTCAAAGGATGAGAGTTCTGAATATCCTAGTCCAAGTTCCATTTCTATTGCTCACTTACACATCATGGACAAGCTTCAGACATTGACAAAGCCAAACAATTTTAAGAGTCAATACCAGGTCTAGAAGTGTCAGATAGGTCCAAGTTATAAATATTAGGTATCCTGTGAAGTTTGTGTACATCTCCTTATGGTCTTTACCCATTTGAGGAAGTTGGAAATGGACATCACCTTTACATTGTCACCCTAAGACATGGCAGTTCACAGAAGAATAATTCCTATTTACTCGTCTAATCTGAACTGGAAAATGTGAAGAGCCAGGATATTCAAATATCAAATGCTTGTTATGTACTCATCCTTCTTCCCTTAAGTATATGAATTATCTTGTGATGATGTTTACAGTGATCTTACGTGAATGCGTGTTGTTGTCCAGGCAGTTATGACCCGTCCATTATCCACTGTCAGTGCTCTTGTTCGATTTGCTGAAGAGCCGCAAATGTTTGCTATAGAGTTCAATGACGGGTGTCCAACTCATGTGTGTATTTGGTTTTATATTAGTCATTTTTTTTTCCTCCTCATGTCAACTTACATGTAGAAATATACTGGACTTTACTAGTACCAGTTTTGATATGGAATATCACTTTATTAATATTTCTCTATGAACAATCATCTTATGATGCCTAGCCAATGATTTTGAAAGTCATATGATAACAATGATGTTAAATCTTTGGACTTAATTAACCAACCCATCTTTTAAAAGGAAGAGATGGTGACTGGAAAGGCATCCTGCATATATTTTTAGCAGTTTGTTTTTGCATAATTTTTTGTCATTGATTTGAATGCAAAAAAAACAATGGACAACACAAAAGCCATTTATCGACTCCAACATGGCTGGGACAAGGTGTAGATGATGATGATGATGATATTTTTTTCCTCTAGTAAATCTTCTAGATCGTATGAGGTTCAATATTTAATAACTAGCAATTTTTTGAATTTTAGGTTTATTCTAGCACATCACGTGACAACTTGCTGGTAGCTGTGAGAGATATACTGCAAACAGAAGTGAGTACTTGTGTTCTAACATGAAAATGAGTTGTTTATCATGTATGTTTTGCTGTGCTTGGGCTAGTAAATTATTGTCCTACAACTAAAGTTTAATTTTACTCTGTTCAGGGTCAATGCCCAATGCCTGTTTTGCCCCGGTTAACTATGCCAGGCCATAGGATTGATCCTCCTTGTGGGAGAGTTATTTTATTGCTACAACAATCTCCTGTTGGTAACCAACACTCTGTTGCTGACACGGAGAAATCATCTTTCCATTTGAAGCATCTAGCTTCAGCAGCCAAAGATGCTGTTACCGAAGGAGGATCTGTTCCTGGTTCAAAGGCTAAATTATGGCGTAGAATTCGAGAATTCAATGCATGCATTCCGTATGGTGGTGTTCCTCCAAACATAGAAGTGCCGGAAGTCACCTTGATGGCTTTAATCACTTTGCTTCCGTCGACTCCAAATCTTCCTCCAGATTCACCTCCACCCCCAACCCCTTCTCCAAAGGCAGCTGCTACAGTCATGGGCTTTATTGCTTGCTTACGAAGACTCCTGGCATCTCAAAGTGCCGCCTCACATGTTATGTCTTTCCCTGCTGCAGTTGGACGAATAATGGGTTTACTTAGAAATGGTTCGGAAGGTGTGGCAGCTGAGGCAGCAGGACTTGTAGCTGTACTTATTGGTGGTGGACCTGGTGAATCAAACATCTTGATGGATTCAAAAGGAGAACGTCATGCAACATTAATGCACGCAAAGTCAGTCTTGTTTGGCCAGCCAAATTATGCCACTATTCTTGTCAATAGATTGAAACCCATGTCTGTGTCACCTTTGCTATCAATGTCAGTTGTTGAAGTCCTGGAGGCTATGCTATGTGAGCCAAATGGTGAGACAACTCAATACAATACATTTGTTGAGTTATTACGACAAGTAGCTGGTCTGCGGCGTCGGTTGTTTGCATTGTTTGGACATCCTGCTGAAAGTGTGAGAGAGACTGTGGCTGTGATAATGCGTACCATAGCAGAGGAAGATGCAATTGCAGCAGAATCAATGCGAGATGCTGCCTTGAGAGATGGGGCTCTTTTAAGACATCTGTTACATGCATTTTTCCTCCCAGCTGGAGAGAGGCGGGATGTTAGTAGGCAGCTAGTTGCCCTCTGGGCAGATTCTTATCAACCTGCTCTTGATTTGCTTTCTAGAATTATTCCCCCAGGACTTGTTGCTTATTTATACACCCGGACTGATGACATTTCAAGTGATGCACAGAACATAGAGCCTTTAAATCAAAGGAGGCATAGGCGCATACTTCAGCAGAGAAAGGCTCGTGTTGCTAGAGGAATTTCATCTCAGGAACACAGTCAAATGCCTGGCAATGCTGAAGTTGTTGAAGTTGCAAGGCAGGTCGAAAACAGTGCTACACTGGGAGGAACAGAAAGGTACTCGAATTCTGGCATTGTTTATGGACAAAATATCTCATCTGGACAGTCTTCTACCAACCCAGAAGGCTACACAAATTTTGAAACTTCCCATGGCGTTGTAAATTCCAAAATGGACGTGGTTGGTGCAGGGGCTAATCTTGAACAGAATGTAGATTCAAATGCTTCGGACTCGGTTGAGAATGATTACACTTCTTTAAATACGGGTGGACCTGCTCCTGCACAAGTGGTTGTAGAGAGCACCCCTGTGGGTTCTGGTAGGCTACTTTGTAACTGGCCAGAGTTTTGGCGAGAATTTGAACTAGATCATAATCGGGCAGATCTGATATGGAATGAGCGTACAAGGCAAGAGCTTAAGGAGGCTTTGCAAGTGGAGGTTCATAAGCTAGATGTTGAGAAAGAACGTACAGAAGATATTGCCTATGGCGGGGCTTTGGTTGATGCTTCCTCTGGACAGGCAGTTGTTTCTCAGATATCATGGAACTACATAGAGTTTGGAGTTAACTATGCAAGCTTATCAAAAGAAGTATGTGTTGGTCAATATTATTTACGATTGCTGCTTGATAGTGGGACAAACGGGCGGGCCCAGGACTTTCCATTGCGAGATCCAGTTGGTTTCTTTAGAGCGTTGTACCATCGCTTCTTGTGTGACGCAGACATTGGCCTTATGGTTGATGGTGCTGTTCCTGATGAACTGGGTTCTTCGGATGACTGGTGTGATGTGGGAAGGCTTGATGGTTTTGGAGGTGGTGGTGGGTCTTCGGTAAGGGAACTCTGTGCTAGGGCAATGGCAATTGTATATGACCAGCATCATAAATCTATTGGTCATTTTGAAGGGACTGCTCATATTACAGTTTTGTTGGACAGAACTGGGGATCGTGCATTGAGGCACCGGCTATTGCTTCTTTTAAAGGTAAATACGTCTAGCTAAATAGTTAATTTTCCCAATGGAGTATTAACTTCAAGAAATTAAAAAGAATGAGGTGAAGTATTAGGTGAAAGAGATGAAACCCTGACAAAATTTGAAGAGTAGTCATAAAGCATGAAATTGTGGTTCCATCAAGCAAAAATAAATCAAAACTCCCAAATTTATGATGAAAAAACCAATAATTTAGACCTAGGAAGTCCTAAATCTAGTAAACTTTGCGATAATAAAAACAAAAGTTGAAAAGTGCTAACAGCCTATAAAAATGTCAAAATTACAAAAGACTATGCAAACTATTAATAGCAGCCCTTACTGACCAACTTGCGCTTGCATATTTTTCACGAGGTAATATTATGAAGTCACTAATTGTGCAGGTCCTCATGAGAGTTCTTCATAATGTCGTGGACTGTGTTTTAGTTGGAGGCTGTGTTTTAGCTGTAGATCTTCTCACAGTGAGTCATGAAGCTTCTGAAAGGACTTCTATACCATTGCAGTCTAATTTGATAGCTGCTACTGCTTTTATGGAACCTCTGAAAGAATGGATGCTTATTGACATGGATGGTCAGCAAGTTGGCCCCGTGGAAAAAGATGCTATCAGAAGGTTCTGGTCAAAAAAATCTATTGACTGGTCAACTAAATGCTGGGCCTCAGGAATGATTGACTGGAAGAAGTTGCGAGACATTCGAGAGTTGCGCTGGGCTCTTGCTGTTCGTGTCTCGGTTTTGAATCCAACTCAGGTAAAGCAGAATTTATATGAATTCCACAAGATGTGTGATATATATTCTAGTCGTCTGATGCATTCATCTTTTTACAGATTGGAGAGGCAGCATTGTCTGTACTCCACAGCATGGTGTCTGCACATTCTGATCTTGATGATGCTGGAGAGATAGTAACTCCAACACCACGAGTGAAACGGATTCTGTCAAGCCCGCGATGTCTTCCTCATGTTGTGCAGGTTAATTTGTACATCTCTTATTTGTCCTTTTATGTAGTCATTGTTGCAATACCTGGACTTTGTATTATATGTCATGTGTAACTGATATTGGTTTAGGCCAATTTTGATTCATATAATTACTTCATTTGTAGACATTTTTAGCTTTTTTGCTGTGGTAGTGTTTATTTTCATTTTCTGGTGTGACAAATCTTTTACAATTTAACATTAATATTTACATGCTGTATTATTTTGTTAGATTACTTCATGGTAAAAAGTTATATGTATATAGTTATATAGTTATAGAAAGTGGCTCATACGACTTAGTCTTGTTGTACTTTCTTTGATAGGGAATTTACTTTATAATTTAAGAAAGTTCATTAAAACGGGGTTGGGATTTGTGCTGTTTGTTGTCATGTGTAAACTCTTAGAAGATTAGTTTAGGTATCAAGATAATTACTTTTCTTTCTTGTAATGTAGCTGTTAAGATTTATTTTGTTGAACTGACCTGCTCCATTAGGAGTCTGATATTTGTTGCATATGTATTGAACTGTCAGGACTTTTGTTTTTTTGGTGGTTGAATCTTGGTGTCTTCTAATATTAATACTTCATTGGCCCTTCTTCAATGTCTTTTTTGGTACTTTCGGTTGTATGATTGCTAAAATCCAATTTCTTATATTGCTTTGGGGGAAAAATACAGGCTATGCTAAGTGGTGAACCAAATATTGTGGAAGGTGTTGCTGCGCTGTTGAAATCTATTGTAACAAGAAACCCAAAAGCAATGCTGCGCTTGTACAGTACTGGAGCATTTTACTTTGCACTTGCATACCCTGGCTCTAATCTGCTTTCCATTGCTCAGTTATTTGCTGCTACTCATGTGCACCAAGCATTCCATGGAGGTGAAGAGGCGGCACTGTCAACCTCGTTGCCTTTGGCTAAGCGTAGTGTTCTAGGCGGGCTTTTGCCTGAATCCTTGCTGTATGTTCTGGAGCGTAGTGGGCCAGCTGCACTTGCAGCTGCTATGATATCCGATTCTGACACTCCGGAAATTATATGGACTCATAAAATGCGTGCAGAACATTTAATTCATCAGGTGTGTCATGCAATAGATGCTCTTTATGCCATTTAATGCGCTGCTGGATTTGGCTTTCGGTTCGGGGCTTTATCTGTGTACTATTTGGTTCTGCAAAGTTATTGATGGTATTGTTTTTCCAGGTTTTGCAACATCTTGGTGATTTTCCTCAGAAGCTATCCCAACATTGCCACTCACTTTATGAGTACGCTCCTATGCCTCCCGTAACATATCCTGAGTTGAGGGATGAGATGTGGTGTCACAGATATTATCTTCGTAACCTTTGTGATGAGATAAGTTTTCCAAATTGGCCAATTGTAGAACATGTGGAATTTCTGCAGTCACTGTTGGCAATGTGGCGAGAAGAACTGACTCGGCGGCCAATGGACCTTTCTGAAGAAGAAGCATGTAAAATTTTGGAAATATCTCTGGAAGATGTAACAGTAGAAGGTGCTTACGCTAAACAAGCTGTAGAGTCCGAACAAATATCTAGCACATCAAAGCAGATTGAGAATATAGATGAAGAAAAACTGAAAAGGCAATATAGGAAACTTGCAATGCGATACCATCCAGACAAAAACCCTGAAGGTAGAGAGAAGTTCGTTGCTGTACAGAAGGCATATGAGCGCTTACAGGTAATTTGAAGATGACATCCAATTATCCAATGTTAAATTTGGTGGTGCTTCTTAATATTTTAATCTTTATCGATTATTTTTTTATTATGTTTTAAATAGTTTTGTTTTTCTACTATATCTTCTTCCTTTGAGAATCTAACTTAGAACTATCTAAATAGGACCCCGGATTTTACTGTCTAATGTAAGTTAAGAACTATTTTTCTTTTTATATGTTGGCACTTGTCATATACTGTCTTGGAACTAGTAGTCAAAACCTAATTTTAAGCAAAGGAGAAATGCTTCAACCTCGAATTGTATCCAATTTATTATGCAGACGTGTTGAAACAGCAATATTCCTTTTAGTCTTTATGATTATTCAACTCTTCGTACCATCTTAACCTATAACTTTATTTCAGGCTACTATGCAAGGCCTGCAAGGTCCGCAACTTTGGAGATTGTTACTTTTACTTAAAGGCCAATGTATCTTATATAGGCGATATGGAAATGTGTTGGAGCCATTTAAATATGCTGGATACCCCATGTTGCTCAATGCCATTACTGTGGACAAGGATGACAACAATTTTCTTTCTTCTGATAGAGTATCACTTCTTGTTGCAGCTTCAGAACTCACTTGGCTGACGTAATTTGCCTTCCTTTTTAAGCTTTTTGTTGGTGTAGTCTTAGTGTTATATAAAACTATGCGCACGGTATTATATGATTTTAGTTGTTTATTATTTTTATATTTGATTATTTTTAAATTATTTAGATTTTAGCATAAATTTAAAATCAAATTAAAATATAATACAATGTAGTTAAAATTTTTTTCTCTAATATTTATATGTTTTATTTGATTTGTATTTTAGCAAATATTTGTTAAGTATAACCTTATTTATTATATTTATTATTTTTAAAAATCTTATTATATTATTATTTATTAATTAGTCAATATTCATCAATTTGTTACTTTAGAATCATTAAACTTAAAATAGTGTCGTAATTAGTCGATATTCATCAATTTAAATAATATAAAAATATTAGTTTCCTTATATATTACAGTAGGAAACTAATATTTTTATAAATAGGAAATAGAAGATAATGTTGTAAAATCATTAGAGGACATGTGGCGGCACCATATTAACAATCTTCGGTTTTTTATATTATTATAGATTATAGATGTATGGTGTGATTTGTCAATTGATTCTTTGTTTTGTTTGCTTAGATGTGCTTCTTCATCACTCAATGGGGAGGAGCTTGTCAGAGATGGGGGAGTTGAACTTCTGGGAATCCTTTTATCTCGCTGTATGTGTGTAGTCCAGCCAACTACTTCTCCAAACGAGCCAGCTGCTGTCATTGTTAGCAATGTTATGCGCACATTATCGGTTCTAAGTCAGTTTGAGAGTGCCAGAACCAAGATGCTGGAGATTAGTGGAATTGTTGAGGATATAGTGCATTGTACAGAGCTAGAGCTTGTGCCAGCAGCAGTAGATGCTGCTCTCCACACTGTAGCTCATGTATCGGTGTCATCCAAATTTCAAGATGCTCTTTCAAAGGCTGGAATATTATGGTATGTTCTGCAAGGGTGTTATCCCTTTTTTATGTTTTCAATTGGAAAAGTGGAGATATTTGTTTTGGTGAACTCATTTTAATTGGGGCCTTCCCATCTGTAAAGTCTCTAATGAGTTAGGTGATAGCTTCTCTCTTACCTTGGAGACAAAATTATGTGTCTCTGTATTTTACTTGAACATGATACATACTTCCATAGGAAAATGTATTTTGTTGAACGTGTGTGTTTAATTAGGATTCTATTCTCTCTCTATTTTTTTATTTTTATTTTATTTTTTTTACTGAAGACTGCTTTGTAATAATCTTGTTTTGAGTAACCCAGTGGTTTTTCTTCTGTTTCCAGGTATCTTTTACCACTGCTTCTACAGTATGATTCTACTGCTGATGAAACTGAAATGAAATATACTGAGTCTCATGGAGTGGGAGAAAGTGTGCAAATTGCTAAAAATTTGCATGCTATTCTTGCATCTCAGGCCCTATCAAAGCTTAGAGGTTTTTCTGGGGATGGTGTATCTACTCCCTTTAATCAGGCTGCTACTGATGCTCTCAAGGCATTACTGACACCCAAACTTGCTAGTATGCTGCAGAATGATATACCTAAGGATCTTTTAACTAACCTGAATATGAACTTGGAGTCACCGGAGGTAAATGTGAATGATTTATTTTTTTTGGAAAATATCATAAGTAACCATATTTGAATTTTTTCTTTCAAAAATAGCCAAATTTACAAAATTATATCAGATATAACCACTTTTAAAACTTTTATATCAATCATGACCAAATTCCATCATTTTTCATTTAATGACGAAAATACCTATAAAATTTATTTTTATTAATATCAAAGTAGATAATGGACAAAAGTTACAACTTTTACTAATTATATATATATATATATATATATATATATATAAATATAAAAGACTCATAAAACATAAATAGACTCTAAAATTATATTATTGAAGAGCTAAAAAGTAAAAATATATATTTTATTGAATTTTGAACCATAAAAAATATATTAAATTTGGACCATCAAAAATAAAAAAATTAAATAAAATGTTTTTTGGGTGTTTGAAATTTGAGTTTGAAATTGACATTTTATTAGCAATTAAAACTTTTGTTTTATCTAATATATATTTTTTGTAAATAAATTTTTTAAAAAATAAAATATCATTCATTATATAAAATGCAAGAAAAATATGTTAAAGAAAATTTGAAGTTAGATTAAGGGCATTTATGTCAATAAAACAAATATTTTGAGCCAAATATTCTTAAAATATATGAATTGGCTATATGTGAAATAAAAACTTGATATCTGATTATAGATGATATAAATTTAAATTTTTGGTCATTTGTGATAGAAAATTTTTGCAAAGCTGCTTGTTGCTAGTTGCTACTTTCTTATGTCCTCTTTATTTATTTGTCAAATGGTAACTACCCATGTTTCGTTAAATATTTTTCTTGGTGTGATGTGTATCTAAATGAGCATGTATCAAGTAATGACAATTTCTTCTACTGGGTCTTTGCAGATAATTTGGAATTCGTCCACACGAGCAGAACTTATGAAATTTGTAGATCAGCAGCTTGAGAGCCAAGGGCCTGATGGTTCATATGACTTAAAAGACTCACATGAATTTAAGTATCAGGCTTTGTCTAAAGAGCTCCATGTGGGCAATGTGTATTTGAGAGTTTACAATGATCAGCCTGACTTTGAGATTAGTGAACCAGAGACTTTTTGTGTTGCTCTTCTTGATTTTATATCAGGGTTGGTGCAAAGTGGTGCTAAACTTCCGGTTCTAATTTCTCCATTTCAAGATCAAAATGGTTTGGTAGATGGAGACACTACTGAGATAAATGCTGCTGATGATTCAAAAGTCGATCAGGATAATGGAGTGGCAAAGGAGGATATTCAGCTGGTCAGTAACCTCCAAATTGGCTTGACTTCTCTTCAGGTAATTTTTTGTTTCTTCCATATGTTCCATCTTTTCTGTATTTTGAGGATGACAATATGTGATTTCCTTTGTGATTTTCAGAATTTATTGGTCAGTAATCCTGCTGTGGCTTCAGTTTTCTCCACCAAAGAGAAACTCGTTCCAATTTTTGAATGCTTTTCTATATCTTCTACTTCTGAGAGCAATATTCCAACACTTTGCCTGGGAGTGCTTTCACGCTTGACCACATATGCTCCATGTTTGGAAGCCATGGTTGCAGACCGAAGCAGTCTTCTACTTTTATTACAAATGATGCACTCTGTGCCTGCCTGCCGGGAAGGTGTTCTTCACGTTCTTTATGCATTAGCAAGCACACCAGAATTAGCATGGGCTGCTGCCAAGCACGGTGGAGTCGTTTATATTCTTGAAATTCTTTTGCCTGTACAAGGTAAACATTTTTCTGTGAACCACTCCAAAAGTGCTTTTACTAGGATTGATGGAACCATAAAATTTTCTATAGTTCTCATAAAAGGTTGATACGTAATGCATGTTACTAGTTAATAAGTTTCTAATTTGATTGAAATTTGTATTGCAATACAGAAGTTCCTTTGCAACAGAGAGCAGCGGCCTCATCATTACTAGGCAAGCTTTTGGTCCAACCTATGCATGGCCCTCGTGTAGCGATAACATTGGCAAGGTTTCTTCCTGATGGATTAGTGTCTGTCATAAAAGATGGACCTGGTGAATCTGTGGTTGCAGCTCTTGAGCAGACAACTGAAACTCCTGAATTGGTGTGGACACCTGCAATGGCAGCTTCACTTTCAGCACAAGTATCAACCATGGCAGCTGATCTCTACTGCGAGCAGATGAAAGGACGTGACATTGATTGGGATGTCCCAGAGCAGGCTTCTGGCCAAGCGGACATGAGAGATGAACCACAGGTTTCAATTTTCATCCTTAGATTGATTGCTGATTTTGCTTTAAAAATACATTAGAAGTTTGGCGAAATTTTCCAAATTAAAATAATAATTAGAATAATAGTAATAATGAGATTCTATTGAATAACAAATGAAAATTAATTTGCTTAGTAATTTTATGATTATCTTAAAAGCTTGGATTGATCTGAACTGGTTCAAACTAGGGCCACTTTAGGCTGAAAGTTCTTTGACTTCACTTTTTCTTGTGGCTCATTCTGTAAGTCCTTATGCAGGTTGGTGGTATCTATGTTAGGCTGTTCCTAAAAGATCCTAAATTTCCTCTTAGAAATCCAAAAGATTTTTGGAAGGACTGTTGGATCAGTATGCCTCATCGATTGCTGCTACACATTATGACACCAAATTTGTGGATCCTGAGCTCCCATTATTGCTTTCTGCTGCCTTAGTGTCCTTATTGCGTGTACATCCTGCACTTGTGGATCATGTTGGATACCTTGGTTATGTCCCCAAACTTGTGGCAGCAATGGCTTATGAAGGTAGGCGAGAAACTATGGCATCTGGAGAGGTAGAAAATGGCAATAATCATTTGGATGATTATGAAAATGATGAACAAGAGGCTAAAGTACAAACCCCTCAAGAACGTGTTCGTCTTAGCTGTCTGCGTGTTCTCCATCAACTTGCTTCAAGCACAACTTGTGCTGAAGCTATGGCTGCAACAAGTGTTGGATCTCCCAGGTAATTTTTTATAATTGCTAATAAAATATTATTAATCTCCTCTTCCTTGCTTACCAAATGTTCTCGCTTGGTCATGCCTTTGAATTTGTCGATTCTTTCATGACTGTGACTTGTCCTTGCATCATTTCTTTGGTTGCACTTGTAGATGCATTTGACTTAGGTTGCCTATGAGCATCAGCATTTTTGCCAAGTTTGTGGTGCATCTTCTATCACTTGCCAATATACTTGCATGTATCTGATTAGTTGCCATTTAGGCTTAATGTAGATGGAATCATGGATCATCCTGATGTGTGATTTTTTTTATGATAGCACCTGTTAGTGACCGTATATATAAAATTGTTATACATGTAGTATGCATAAGATAGTGAGACGGTGTTGAACAGATGCGCGAGCAATGAATTTCACTGAGTTCAGGTTACCTAGTTCCTCAAGTGGGTGAATTTAATTGTCTGATGAGAAATTTATTCATTGGTGATTACTTTCTCATTTCATTAGAACTTCAATGATCTTGTTCCACTCTGTGTGCATTTAGGTTGTTCCTTTGCTAATGAAAGCCATTGGATGGCAAGGTGGGAGCATTTTGGCTCTTGAAACACTTAAACGTGTGGTAGTTGCTGGAAACAGAGCGAGAGATGCACTTGTTGCTCAAGGATTGAAGTATGTTGTTGGCTTGAATTCTTTCTATTTAATTTTGATAATCCCCTAGATCCTAGTTGATGTGGCCATTTGATATATATGCATTTTACTTGTTTCTTGTTTTCTATTGTGATCTGCTAATTCTTTATTGCATCTCAACAAACATATGAAGAAATGGAAGCTGAGATGTGAGAGTTGATAGAAGTTTTCTGTTTTGAAACAAATAAATTGATTTAGATGATGCCGTTGAGATATGAAACTTGTTATGAGTCGACTTTAAGGAACAAACATATGGTGAAATAGGAGAAACCAAAATAATTTTCAGGTTGTCATTATAGTGAGTGAGAGATGAATACATATGGGGGACGATTGTTGTCATCATAGTGAATAAGAGATGACTGTATATGGTGGAAGATCAATGATGGAATGCTGCTTTTAGTGCTGTACTTTTTCTAAGATTGGTGCTTAAATGATGCCTGACCCATGTCGAGAAGTCAGTTAATTTGTGCTTGGGATGACTAAGTAGGTGCTCAAGTTTTAGCAATTATTTTTTCTCTTTCATGATTGCATGTTACTTTCAATTACTTGTTTCAATGGGGAGCAGGGCACTTTCTTGTATGACAACGTCATGATATATAATTATTTATAATAATCATTGTACTTATGCTTTTCTAATCGTTTTAATCAAGTAGTTATCTTCTTCCTAAATGGATGTAGGATTGGTCTGGTCGAAGTACTTCTTGGTCTACTTGATTGGAGGGCTGGGGTAAGAGAAGGACTTTGCTTGCAGATGAAGTGGAATGAATCTGAAGCTTCTGTTGGTCGTGTTCTAGCAGTAGAGGTCGGTGGTAGCACATATATTTTCATTCCTTGGTAGTATCTATTATGTCAATTTCATCCATCTGTTGAAGTTGTACAATATTACTGTCTTCTTAAGCAGGATCACATTTTGCCTTTCTCTTTCAGGTTTTGCATGCGTTCGCAACCGAGGGAGCTCATTGCACAAAAGTTCGGGAGATATTGGATGCATCTGAAGTGAGTGTTTCCATACTTTTCATTATGTTGACGACTTCAGTCACAACGTCCATCAATGTCCTATTGATGCCATTTTAGGTTTTTCATTTTCTGATGCAGTTTCTATTCTCTTAAATATTTCTTTGGCAGGTGTGGAGTGCCTATAAGGACCAAAAACATGACCTTTTCCTTCCTTCAAATGCTCAGTCTGCTGCTGCTGGAGTTGCAGGGCTCATAGAGAATTCTTCCATGAGGTTTGCATATGCACTAACAGCTCCTCCGCCACCACCCCTTCTCTTGCAAAGCTCTCTGCATCATCCTCCAATCCAATCAATGAGCAAGACCAGCAATCAGATTGAGGACCAGTTTACTATGTGAGTTAAAATTATTGCGGCATCTGGTATATATTATTGTACAAAATGTGTAGTGTATAGTTTCCTTCTCTTCCTCTTTATTATTTTTTTTTTGCTTTCAAAAGCCCCCACAACCATAATCATTCATTTGTATAGAGAACTCGCCTTTTGCAGCCACAAAATACAAATAGATCATTTTTCCCCCTTAAACTGTTCCAATTGAGGTGTTGTCTCTTCATCTGTTCACATTGTATTTTGAGTGTTGAGGAATGTAAATGGCTTTGCTTGCTTTCAGATGGACAGAGATAAGAGTGGATCCATTATAAACAGCAGATTTTCACATGCATTAGCCCAAACCATTTGTGTGACCTTTGACGATTGAACCAGTTTGTTGAAATCCCTTTTATTCTTTATTTATTTATTTATTGAAATGTTTTTGTTGGGCTTTTTTGGGCCTATTTATTAGAAAAAAAAATTATAATGATAATAGATAAAGACATGTTTTGGTTGAATGTACTTTGAAATATAAGGTAAAATTGGACCTTAAAATATAAGGAGTCCATATTTGATGGTCACCACCCAGGTTTCATCATTTGATAAATCTCTCACCTCACTCCCTATTTGTCTACCTCCTCCCCATTTTTTTGGTTGATAAATAATTGCAGTTTTATTTATGGGGTAAGATGAGTCAAATTTTTATTTGTTTAAATTTGGTCCATTTGACTTCGAGTTTGATAAAAGTTATTATTAATCAGATATATTTAAATTTAAGTTGACCTCAAGTTAGCTTAATATGTATTTATCAATTTTTATTATTTATAGCTTATATTAATTTTTAAATTTAAAATTAAGATATCTTAAATTGACATAATTATGTATATAAAGTAGTATAAGCTCGTATATTTTTATTTAAAATTATTCTTATATTATGTTCTTTCATAATTTGATTTTCGAAGATTTTTTAGAGGAAATCAAGCCTGCTGGAATAAGTATCAGTATAATATCTGCATGATATAATATAAACTGCTACCATAACCATTTAGATTTTATTTCTCACAAATCTTATGACATGAGATTTATAATTTCTTGTTAAAAATTTTTTTAAGCTCTATCATTTTTTATTGCACCCAAATTTTATGCATTATTGGTATAAATTTGAACATGGAGAAGTGAGAAATGGGAAACAAATAATTGGTAATATTAGGGTTCCAAGAGAAAAAGAGGCTTATCTCAAACTCCCTTATATGAGCTCAAAATATTAAACATGACTTGTTTTATAACCAACCTTTTTTTTTTTGGTAAGAATTTTTTTAATTATTAACTAATTTTGAAAAGTCTTATTGCTATCGTGGAAAAATAATAAAAAAATTTTACATTAATTCAACAGTAATAAAGAGCTACACACTTATATCCAAGGGTGTTAATAGCTTGAATTCATTCAAGGCTAAGCTCGGTTACGCTTAAGTCAAAGTTCAACTTGAATTAAGTGAGCACCACCATGAGCACACCGCTATTCGGTTTGACCCAACTTAAAGATTGATAATTTATATTAAATACAATAATTAATATATGTAAAAAAATGATAAATATAATTATATTATAATGATGGTTTTACATAATAATATAATGGAAATAAAATTAATGTGCTCAAGCACAG
>JAURVB010009970.1:0-15416 GCA_033002965.1 Piper betle | reverse complement strand
AAAAAAATACTGCATACTTTATATATTATGATAACTCATATCTCACCATCTTCTCGACGTTATCATCATATATTCAGGTACACCTGACTCTCATTGCTCATAACTCACGGCTGGTCTCGACTCAGCACGCGGTTCATGAAACTGACTCGACTCAGCCCAACGGTTGAACCGACTGGTTCAGTAACGTAAAACCCTGACTAGAGTCACGGGTTTTATAGACTATGCAAATTGGTCATCTCTCCTCTAAGCCTCCTCCCTCCTCAATCACTAGTCTCTCTTATCAAGAAGCTAGGTAAGTTGGCGGTCCCAGGCCTCAACCTCCGTCCTCATCTCCTCCCTCATCCTCGCGATTTTTGCCTGTCTATCATGATCGCGGGTCTCTAAATCAACGAGTCAGTGGAGGAAAACTCCTCAGGTTGAGGAGTATGGCTCATCGTACCATCATTGGACCAGTATTATCAGCATCATGAGAAGTAGATCCACTTGACTCTGGGAACGTGGCACACTGTTGTCAAATCAGATCTCAATTTATAATACTGACCCTTATTTGGCTATCCGATTGCATATCAATGTACCACATGGGTTGATCGCCAACGACTGGCCAGAAAGATCAATATCATATGTCAACTCGATATGCTCTCGGTACCCAGTTTGGAAAAACATTATTGATTAGCATAAATCATTTAAAAATTTTTAAAAATAAAATTATGCATAAAATGAGTAGAACATCATATGACATTACGTATAAAAAGAAGTTTGACATATTTAAAATTTGTTAATGAAATCATTATAAAATAAATAATTTTATTGAAAATCTGACAGAGTCTCCCTTGTAAATGGAACATTAAAAAAAATTTCACACATGTATAAATTTTGTATTTCATATTTCGCAATTTCATAATTCATATATCATACAAAATTTACACATTCGACAAACAATTTTACATTCATCAAGCAGGAAATGCTTGGACTTCACATGAGTCTTTCTCTTACAAAGCAAAAACAACTTAGAAGCTTTGTCAACCCATGTTTATTTGTTTACTCAAATTGTTAGCAATAATTAAACATTTGACAAATAATAGAAAATAGAATTACCCATGCAAAATTATACATTCATAAAATAATTTCATATCATCAAACAAGAATATGTATGGTTTTCACATGGATCTTTCTCCTACAAAGCAAAAACAACACAGAAAGCTCCTCCAACTCATATTTATTAGTTTACTCAAAATGTTGGTAACAATTAAACATTTAGTAAATAGTAGAAGATAAAAAAGCAATGTTGTCGCACAAATCAAACTAACTTGTTCATTTCACAACAAAATCATATTTTGAAATGGAATTTGTACTCACGTATTTGCTTAATTAAAAAGTACATAAGAGTAGAAATAAAATAAAATATGAAAACTAATCGCCACAACCTCAGACTTCTTATCGGCATATGCACCCTTCCTATTGTCTTTCCAGTAGTGTTGTAGCCAAACAAAAATGACCACGGGACAGGGCCTCTCAAATCTTTCTCTTGCATTGCAAAAGACTTAAATAAATTATAACCTAATCGAATGGTGAACAAAATAATTAAAGAAAAGTATTCATACCAAATGTTTTTCATGGATCTTTAAACTAATAGATCCATCAACATAACATATTATTTCATTGTCCTTCTTTGTCATGTGGTTCTTCATATTTTTCTCTGATAGCTCCCAAAATCTATCAGTATCCCAGTGATCGCAAATGAGACTCTCCCAGATGTCCGGCTGAATCCAAGTAGGTTGACCTTCCTCCACACAGTTTACAAGGTTCCTTGTGTCCAACTGTGTGAATGGTATATTCCTCGCTCACTTCATCATCCCCTTATATAATTTAGGGGTTGCTCTCAAATAAGGCACCTTGTGCCTGTGGCTCATCCTTCGACCTTCATGTATGCTTCACTTAAAATAAAATTAAATAACTTTACAAACTAGGTAATAAATTTTTCATATGTAAACAATATAAATTGAATATTGGTATAATTTATCATCCACTCTCTACACTATATATCTTTGAGATCAGGGGTACATCAGTCCACCTTAGTTATGGTCCATAAATTTGCTCTTAATTGTGACACTAATCCGTCTTTGCATACCCAGATTAAAAAGTCTATAAAATTCACAAAATAATTAGAACATAGCTCATCCAAGATCTACATTAAAATTAAATTCACAATATTAGAGTAAGAATATGAAAACATCAACCCTTCATAACCAGATAAAACAAGGCTTCGAAAGATACATCAGTGCTCAACGTCTACGGCCTATTCAGTCCTCAAGGCTACCGAGAACTACCTACCTCGTCCGTGGCATCTACATGAGGGTCCTCTACATCATCACCCAATGGAAGGTGTATGGGCATCCTCATCTAGTGGTGACACAATCGGCTCATCCATTAACCCCTACCAAGAGATCCAAACACTCCCATGTACCGAACTGGCTAACAACTACGATCTATATCTCTAATAATTACAAAGTTTATAAAAAATAATTTTGAATTTATTTTTTGCATATGAAGATTACAAATGTATTCCAAAAAATTTACATTCTTAATTGTCTGCATTATTATTCATCTTCAAATATTGATTGTAACTCTGAACCTCCTTTTTATACATCCAATCATGTCTATTTGCATTCTTTATCACATGTACTAAACAGTGAAAACAAGTTAATTCAAATGTCTATAATACATTAACATAACAAAGTCTGTATGTTTATATAAACTATATGTAATACTTGAAATTATTGTTTTACATGATTGTGAAATAAAAATATGACAAATAAAAAGTTAATTTTGAAATCATAGTGCTTAACACAACTTGAAATTAATCGAGTCAAGAAAAACACTAAATAATGTACTTGATCTTATGGAATCATAATGCTCTACTTTAGTCTAAACTAATTAACTATAGAAAAGCACTAATTTGAATAATTTAGCTTATAGAAATTTGGATATTAAGAGTTATGAAAATTTAAATCTTGAGTTTAAGCAGGGTGTCATCGTATTAATTCAATTGTTATTTTACACATCTGTTTTCAATCATCAAAAAATAATAATTAATTTTAATTACTAATTTTAATCATAAATTTAAACAAATAAAATAAAATTATGCTAATAATACTATCATAATCATTATTTTAAATCTTTTATATGAACAACAATAAACAATAAATATTCAACAATAATTATAATAAAAATTTCAAACATAATAAAATTAATTAGTTTTTAAAAAATTCCAACTACCCTAGTTTAAAAATATATCCAAAATAGTAATCATAATTACAAAATAAATGCTAGTTTTAAAAATTCATCCTAACAATAAACAATAAACAACAACAATTATAATAATATTTCAAACATAATCAAATTTATTAGTTTTAAAAAATCTCACCTACACTAATCCAAAATAACAATCATAATCACAAAATAAACCATAATTTTAAAATTTTGTTGTAACATTAAACAATAAACATTTAATAACAATTAACAAACAACAACTCAATAATTTTAATCATAATTAACATATTTATAAAAAAAATTAAAAAATTATACCTAAAACGTTTGTGAATTGCGGCGGCGACGATGAACAAGGTTGTTGGTGTGTGTGTGTGTGTGGGGGGTGGTGGCCGGGTTCTGTAGTCAGCATTTTGTGACCAGATTTACGACTCTTAATGTGGTTATAATTTAAGTTAAAAAATTTTCAACCAATTTGCGACCATGACTATAGTCATAAATTCATTTTCAAATTATTAAGATTCTCAAATATTTTACTATTGTAATTACAACCCAAAAGCATTGTTACAAAGTTTCGGTCGCTAAACATTACTAAACCATAGATATATTTTGCGATTGAATTTACCGTCGCAAGGCGGTCTTAAAATTTACTCATTTCAACGCTGTCACAATCCGGTCTCTAATTGGCGACCTCATTTAGCAATCACAAATATTTGGTCGCTGATGTCTACTAGTGGAATAGGTCATAATGATGTCAAAAAAATTTTTTTATCAACCTCTTACTTATATACTATATGTTTAATATATATAAATTTCATTTTGTGAGACTCAATAAAAAGGTTTAAATTATATAAGATGTTTAGCTCATATAAGCTATATGAAATATAGTTCAGTTTAATCTTACCTAGACACCCATTTATTTTTATTGAAAGGTAGGAACCCAAGTGATGGAGTGCGGTTTCCCACTACTTAAAAATTTATACACTCTTTCCCTCTCACCCAGCATATGTAACACTCGTCCTATAAAACATTTATGAAATTTGCTCCCCCTAATAAATCATTGTCTCTAATTAATATAACACACAAACTCTACCATTTCCCAATGAGTGGGTATTGTGTGCACAGGGACACGCATTACCGCCATCTAGGGGTGCTAATTGAGCGAGTGAGCCGAGCTCAACATGTGTTCGAACTTGGCTCGAATAGTTCAAAACTCGTTCGAACGAATTTTGGACATACATGGTCGAGTTTGACTCGAATATCGAGTATGTGTTCGAGCTCTAATATACTTAAACTGCTTAATTTTTATGAGCTCGTTCGTTAACTCGAAACCAGCTCGTTTAGAAGTCAAAAGTACTTTACTTAAAAATAAATGAGGCCAATGTGGTTTGAACCCATTTGCTCCCTCTAATAAATCATTGTCTCTAATTAATATAACACACAAACTCTACCATTTCCCAATGAGTGGGTATTGTGTGCACAGGGACACGCATGTACCGCCATCTAGGGGTGCTAATTGAGCGAGCAAGCCGAGCTCAACATATGTTCGAACTTGGCTCGAATAGTTCAAAACTCGTTCGAACGAATTTTGGACATACATGGTCGAGTTCGACTCGAATATCGAGTATGTGTTCGAGCTCGAATATACTTAACTGCTTAATTTTATGAGCTCGTTCGTTAACTCGAAGCCAGATCGATTGAAGTCAAAAGTACTTCACTTAAAAATAAATGAGGCCAATGTAGTTTGAACCCATCAACCTTGAGGTCACCAAGGTGAATACTTACCATCTCAACTATCTTGCTTCTTTGTTATTATATTGCATATATATATATATATAATATAATATAAAGACTATATTATTATATTTTTTATCGAGTCGAGTTCGAGTCAAGTTCGAGTTATAACTGAGTCGAGTCAAGTTCGAATACGACCTTGCTCAAGCTCGGCTTGTAAGATTCGAGTTCGAGTCGAGTTTGAGTCGAGCATTTAATTGTCGAGTCAAGCCGAGCCGAACACTAAATGCTCACGAGCTGGCTCGCTCAATTAGCAACCCTATCGCCATCTTATATCTCGATCATCGACGACCACACTTGCACACGTGCCCAGGTGCACCGGTAGTGCAGAGAAATCTTGATCTTCCCAAATTACATAAACTTCATCAATTATAATGTATAGATAGTAGTATGGGTGTAAACGAACTAAGTCGAGCCAAACAAGGTTATTTTTGAGTACGTCGTGACTTTTTGCAGACATGTTTGAACTTATTTGAAAGCTTGACGAGCTTTGATGTATTATGGATCAAGCTGAGCTTATCTAAAATTCATGGTATTTGAGTTTGATTCGATTCGCTATTTGGCTCACTATTTTTTCGAGTCGAGCAAATATTTGTATTTAACTTATGTTCGACTTATATAGAATCAAAAATTTTTTCTAACACTATATAAGTTCAATGTGACTCCAATAATATTGACGAACCGAGTCGATCCGAGTATTTTTTTGAGTTTGAACACATTAAACTTGAGTTTCGAGCCAAATCGAGGCAAACACTCTTTAGCTAAAGGTCTGTTCGTTATTCAATAAGATATCTATTTCGCAGCCGAATATTTTTTCGAACACAAAATTAACGAGCACGAGTTTAAGGCGAATCGAACCGAAAATAAAATACTTGCGAGCAGGTTTGATTTGTTTACACCCTTAGGTGGAAGATATCTTCGTAAAA
The DNA here is from genome assembly GCA_033002965.1 of Piper betle. Classification (NCBI taxonomy): domain Eukaryota; kingdom Viridiplantae; phylum Streptophyta; class Magnoliopsida; order Piperales; family Piperaceae; genus Piper; species Piper betle. The sequence continues at coordinate 9,429 of JAURVB010009970.1, read as the reverse complement.
GAAATATTTATTCTCAATTATTTCACATCTTTGCTATTATATATATATATATATATATCATGGATTGATTCAGTAGAAGCTAACTCGATTAATGGGCGTGGCTAATAACCTTTCCAAATGATCATGGCCCAACAATTATTGATAATTTTCCAACTCTTCCACCCTTGTGACCAAGTTTTATTTGTCTTCAAAACAAGTTGTCAGAATCAAACAAAAACACCCGATTCCCAATGAGTGAACCAGTACCCCCAAACAACACATGAACAAGCGTTTATTTTAACATGTTACAAACAATTTACTCTAAACCCTCAACAACCCAAAACTATGAGGAATATCTAAGATCATAATATGCATGCTATATATATATATATTATATATACATCGAAGCAGTGTCATGCACACACCATAGAATGCCAACAAGAAAAGTGGACCGTACAATAACAAAGGGGCAAGCCGACACGAAAGTCAGTGGCAGTGGCTGCCATATCCCCACGCCTTGCCGGCTCCGGTACCGCTACAATGCGCATCACGGCACACGGCGCCGTCGCGGCGCCACCCCTCTCCAAACACCCGACACGTCCAATCCCCAAAGAACGTCACGCCCACCGAAGCCGCATCACTCGAATCTGATGCCTTACCTCACCGAGTAGCCTCCTCTTCTCCTCCTAATAATACTATATACTATACTACTACATACCAGTACTACACTAATAATAGCTCTTATACTATACTACTACATACCAGTACTACACTAGTAATAGCTCTTGCTGGTTACCACAATGTTTAACAATGTTTTAGTGGTTACGAGCAGTCAACAATGACTACACTTGACTGGTGACAAATTGGTGACCAGTGGGGGCTACTGGTACTACTTTTGCGCAAAGGCACGTCTGCCCAAATATTCGTCTTCCTTCTCCTATCCTAGACATTGCCCACCGGCCCCATTCCCAGCTTTTGTCTCCTTTCACCGACAGTGCTCGCCTTTGCCTTCCTACACCCGCAATGCATCTCCTACTTCGCATTCTCGCTCCCTTCCATTACCAGCTCCTCGTGCTAAGCGCCCACTGCTATATCATAGGATTCAAATCCCTGATTGAATCATCTGGGTTTATGCATCTCCTATATGGTATCTGTTGTCTGTTCTTTGTTTGGTTGGAGAATGTATGGGAGTTCGCGTCATGGGAAAGAGTTCAAGGATTGAAGACTAGGAGAGCAGGTTGTTTAGATTTTGTTTTTGACAGTTCCTCGGTGAGCGCTAAAGACTAAGTTCACATCTTTGACTGGTTAATGGTTTCTTTTTTGGTGAAGAGCGCGCTTCACCACGTATGAATCTGCTTTCTTACTGCATGACCCTACATGCCCACCTTCAAGCTTGTGAATAATTTAGTTTGTTGTTTAATTTATCATCACATCATGTAATCTTAGTACGATCATTGTTTGAGAGTAAAATATAAATTAATTTGATGATTGTGGATTGGATTATCATATAGTTTTAAAGTATAGCCAAAATTTGAGTAAGATTTGAATCTTAGTATTAGCATACAATTCAACCTATTAATAATTCTCAATTGTCTTTACTACACTCATCTGAAAAAAATATACAAAACCCTAGAATGATTTGTGTTTAATCCAAATGAAAATGAGAGAAACAAATATTCCTCATATCTGGTTGGATTTGAATCGTGTATAATTCAAATATCAACCTTCAAATTTAATAGTATATGAAGTAAATTGCTTCATTAATGATTGAATTAGACCGTCTAAAAGTTAAACTAAAATAAAAAGTATAAAATGTTTCAAGGTTTGAGGGTGCATTTTTATCTGAAGATGCCTCTTATTCGACTCCGGGCTAGCCAAAATATGCAAAATATCAGTCTACTGAACCAAACCCAAAACCCAATCCTCACCAAAAACAATCATAAGTATCCGGGTCTGAAACCATCCCTTATCATCATATGATAATTGGTCTTTATTTATGTAAAAAGCAGCTTGCCTTAATAATACATTATTTGCATCCCAAATCACAAATAGAGAAACGTACTACAAGTGAAAAGGAATCCAATTTGTATACAAAAAGTCATCAATCTCTTTTTGTATTAATTTTTAATTCACACAATTTTAGTACATACCTTATTTCTATCTCCAAATCTACTAAAAATTCTTATCATTGCTGACTTAACCACTAAGGAGAGTCATCATGAAAAGGAATCCAATAACACCAATTATATTAGTGTCCAACTGAACAGAAGTGACCAAGCTAAATTAACTGAATTATATTCGATAGTCTAATTTCATGATCAAAACCAATTTGAATTACTCTCAAAATCGAATGAATTTAATCTAAAATATTTTGGTTCAATTGGTTCGATAACCAAATAGTTGAATTACATCATAAGTTATAAAAATAGATTTGTTTAATTATTTAATCAAAATGATATCATTATTTTATTAAACACAATTGTTTTATAAATGATTCTAAATGTATAAAAATTCATCTTAGAAATGTTATAGTTTCATGATAATTAACATAAAATAAAGATTTTAGAATATTTTTTGAGTTCTTTTGATCAACTCGGTTCAGTTTGATTCTAAGCCAAAATATCAATATGTATTTTGTTTTGCCTTCAGTTTCATCGAAAGAAGAACCTAATCAATTTGGAACATAAACAAATCAATAATTCTGATAATACTTATCCCTAACACCAATATTTAACAACCTTTTGAATTGTCCTCCGAACTTGGCCTTGAAGGACACCTCTTGGGTTTGATTTTTGTCGTGAATAATTTATCAAAGTTATGTGAGTAGGTGTATGAAAATCGCTTTGAAAAAAATGTTAAAAATGAAAGCATCTAAATAAATTCTATCAAACATAATCAATGTACATGTATAATCAACCATTCTCATTATCAAGTATGCTAATTCAGGTTTACCTAGCAACCCATCACATCCATTTTATATAGCTAAGCACACGAGGCTTAAGCATTATAACCAAACTCATTCAATCATTATGTAGTTGTAACCATATAATGGTGCATATATATATATATATATTATGATTCTCAAACATATAGTCCAAGAGACATTATATATTTCATCACACCACCGTCACCATGATTTGCTCCTCGCACATATACGCCCACACCACCCCATCTCCCTACCCAAAATTCTCACCTACCCAATATGACATCATCCCAGCTAATTTAACTAAACACATTACTAGGAACAAAATGATGCACCAAAATAATGGTTTGCATACACTCAATCATTGCTAAAGACAGACACTTATTGAATGATGCATGGAATGATGACGGGGAGCGTTAGAGACGCCCACAGTGCAGTCAAGAATTATGTGGATTGGCATGAAAGAAATGTGGGCCTTTTCTTCTTTTCCTTTGAAGAGTTAATTTGATATAATATATGTATCAGATAATAGAGAGAAGGTTTTATCTGTCTTGCAGGTATGAATATGAGAGAACACATTCTCTCTCTCTCTCTCTATGCGTGCAAGAACAAGGAACTAGGCATCGATCGACGTACGGAAAAGCAATGATTATGCTCTGACACTAGTCCCCTCTTTCTACCTCTTTCTCTGGTCCCTAACATGGCAGCGGATTAAGGATGCTTGGGATTGGATTTCTTGTATAAGTGCATGATGAGCTTCTATCCCCCATCCAATTCCTGCTCTTGTTTCTCTTCTTCTTCTTATTCTCTAGCAGGCCAGAGGTAGGTTTGTTGCATGGATGGAGTCTCTTGTCGAAGAGCATTATCAGGTTAGCATCATCACTAATGTAATAACTATTTTCAACAAAAGTTTGATTTATGCAGAGCTACCAGCATGCACTTTTCTGATCACATATATAACGATTCTTTTTTAATTATTGTTTTCTGATGAGAAAATACAGATGGGTTTTTCCCTGGTTTCATGCTGAAATCAATTTGATCTGTGATTGATTTAGGGTTTGGAATAACTAGCATACTTGACAAAAAACATACCATTTACAAGTAGATATTAAAAAAAAGAACTTTTGGAGGTTGTTTTGATTAATTTTGTGTGTCATGCACCTTCCTTGGAGCATGCAGGCTATGTCTGGTCAGTCACTGGAAGATGTAATAGCAGGATCAAAGTCACAGTCAGAGCAGAGGAAACTGATGAGGCCACAACCAGAGCAAGCATTGAAGTGCCCAAGATGTGACTCAACCAACACCAAGTTTTGCTACTACAACAACTACAGCCTCTCCCAGCCAAGATACTTCTGCAAGGGCTGCAGGAGGTACTGGACCCAAGGAGGCTCCCTCAGGAATGTCCCAGTCGGAGGAGGTTGCAGGAAGAACAGGAGATCCTCCTCTTCTTCTTCAAAGAAGTCTCAAGATGCCCACAATGCTGCACTCCCAATCACCACCTACAATGGCCAGCTAATCCCACATCTTCCATCACTAGCGTATGACCCCAGTGATCTCACACTGGCTTTTGCAAGGCTCCAGAGGCAGCCCACCATGAGCCTTGATGATCATCACCCACTTTCCCTTCTGAGGAACAGCCCCATTACCCCCCACAGCAGTACAACTGATCATGTTGTTGGTGAGCATCACCGCAATGTTCCTACCTTTGCAACCAGTGGCCTTCTTGATGCCCTGAGAACAGGTTTCTTTGATGACCCAAATGGTTTTAACAGTGTTTGCAGTGGATTCAGTCACAACAATACTGCTTCTGACCCGGAGGGCACTGTCTTTCCTTTTGTTGAAATGAGTAGCACAGGTGTACCACCAGTAACAACAGCAACCACGACTACTACTACATCATCCACCATCACAACTGCCGCCAAGCAGCATCAACAGGGTCCTTATAACAACAGATCATTCAGAGATGGAGATCATCATCAAATGGAAATGTGGGGCATGAATTGGCAGTTCAATGGGGAAGGCAACATGGCAAGTGACAACCCAGAGAGGGATTACTGGCATGGCAATGGCAGTGCATGGCATGGAATCATCAACAGCCCTTTGGTGTAGAAGATCATTTTGGGTGCTAAAACAGCTAAACAACCAAACCTTAGATTTTATTTTTTATCAAACCTCTTCTTGTTGTGCTTTTTTCAGCTTTTCTAAACTATTTTACTGAGATATTATATGTTCTGTGGATTTGTGGTGAATTGGGCAGTTGGGTATGTGAGAACTCATATTAATCTTATCTAGTAGTATTTGTTTGCTAGCTCAAGATGGTATGTAGCAGCATATGAATGTAGACAAATTTTCTATTTTGGGGCAGCCAGGAATCCATGTCTTCTTTGTTCAGTGGAAATGCAGCTAGTTAGATTCCTGGGTGGTGATGGAGGTGGTCATTCCAAGTTATGCTCTTCATCATTGCTGTCAGGAATTTAAGTTCCCTTATTTTGATGAAGATTTGTTCATATCTACTTACAATTCCTTTAAAAAATGGAGTTGGGTGATCTCGATGGTTAAATATAACCAAAGGCCTCGAGATTCTTCAACTCTAAAAACATAGTAGAAAGACTGTCGGTTTATATGGGCTAAAGAAAAGAAGTTGATAAATAAATTAATAGCATGGAGTAATCACGAGGTTGTGGATTGCCTCAATGAAATAAGAGGAAAAACTATAAAAAAATAGAGAAAAAATATGAAATATGTAACACTAATTACTTAAACGTACGCATAATTTTAAATTTCATTTTTGAGTCAAAAAATATTGCTTCCACTCTTCTAACTTTTTAGTTTTGGCCTTCTAATAAAAGATTTTATGATCGACTCTCTAAATAAAATATTCTATTAAAATATATTATTATTTTTAATTTAATTAAATTAATAATTTAAAATAATGAGAAAAAATTCTTGAGTGTCAAAAGAACTATAGCAGGGTTGAAGCAAGGGTGAACGCCAAGAACTTAATTATGAACTTGACTTCTTGTTTGCTATATTAATAAGTATTAATTATGATTCTTTTTTATTTTTGAAAGAATTAATGATGATTCTCTTGAACTCTTGAAAGGTTGAAGTGCAACCCAACTGCTCGCAAGGGTTCTCGTTTGCAACTAGCTTTAAGCCAATTAATGCTTTTATTAATAAAAGGGCAATTAAAGGTTAATTTGATTAAAAGTAATAGATTCAATCAACCAAAATACAACAAAAATTAAAAATATAAATCAAAAAATTTATCTTTAAAGTCAGAGTCTACTTTAATAAAATAAATCATTATAGTTTATAACATTATTATTCAAGACTTTTTATCTCTAATATATGTCGCACATGGTATGATACATTACCTAGTTTTCTCCGATGGACCATATAAATAATGTCTCCAAAAAATAGAAAACCTCTAGCACCATGCTGAATTGACTAGTTATGGGTTTATAATAGTAAATCCTCAACTTTAGGTTAAAGTTTTACCTGCTTGTTGCCTTTTTCGGTTCAAGCCAATCTCGAGTCAATTCGAGCCAGACCAACTTTCAGGTCATGGATATAGGCTTAAATAATTGTATAAGTATGTTATGAAGGCTAAATATACCTGATATATAGATAATAGCTTCAGTTATACTATAACAAATAATGTTTTATATGTGTATACGTGAGGTATACAACTTTTTTTTGCTAATGTTAGCCTAGGGTTTTAGGGTTCGATCTAGGGTGTTTCTGGGCATTTCTTCTACATGCATCTCAGGGATTTCGAACTATTGAATTACCCCTGTGGGCCCAGCTTAATTTCAGTCTTGGAACTTCTTCTAATCGAGTTCAGGATTTCAAGGTTCATTTAACCTTCTTGCCTCGATTTCTGTCTGTAGAACCACTTTTAGGCCCCGAATCAGTTTCGACTTTTATCAATTTTGATCTTGGCTTTCCGTGTGTGTGTGTATATATATATATTGTATATTGATAGTATTCTAGTGGACCCCACTAGGCCCACAAGTTGTTGAATGTTCCGATTGTGCCACATGGCCAGATCTCAACAGCTCGCGTTTGGTGTGACACTGACCAACCAATCTCAGGAGATTTTCTCCCGTATTTTCAAAATATTTCCACCCTAATGCCATCGCCAGCAAGACTCTGGCCACCCTCGACCACCAGACCAAGCCCAACATGACTGCCCTGTCGCAGACTATCGACCTAGGGCCCCAGCTACACCGGGTGGCGTTACAGTAGTTGTTGCGTGTCCATTTTCTTCGCCTTTTTCCACCTCCATTGCCATCGTTCGGCATGTTTTTTGACGCCGACGAACCTGCTCTGGCAAGGCTGACCACTAGATAGTTTTCCTTGTCAAGGACTAACTTTTGAGACCACCAACACTGTGCCACTATCGCCACCGGCGACGTTACCATACTTGCTATTGCCACCGGCGACCCAATTTGGTTGAGTGGAGTTAACCCACTTCATCTTATTTTCACTCTATTTTTCATTATTTTCGGCAATTCGAGACACCTTACATTAGTTTAAATATATATTCACATTATTTAGTATATTTTGATGTTATGAGTGCTTTTATTTATTTATTTATTTATTCTTTTTTTTAAATTTATATGTTGTCGTATATGATGAATGCTTATGTGATAGTTTATTATTATTATTGATATATTTACTTATTAATAGTAATCTTATTAATGTTTACTACATTTTATTTATTTATTTATTTATTTATCTATTTGTTCGTTGCATGTATGTTATTATTTATTTATATTGAATTATGTATTCCGTATTGGATAACTATGCTATTAATATTATTCATGACTTATTAATATTAACTAATTGTTTGTTTGTTTATTTATTTATTGAATGATTATGTATTTATTTATATGTTTACTTACGCGACTATACGTGATATTTACTTGTGTTTAGGCGTGTATTTATGTAATATAATGATATTATTATTTTATGATTAGAGTATTATTTATTTTTTAGTATTTATTATTTATCTATTTATTCATGATTTTTAGGTAGTTATTATTTTTTATTTGTTATTTTCTTTATTATGTCTCAATTTTTATATTAAGATGTATTGATGATGTGAGCTACATATTATGAGCACACATCATGTAGAGATGTCAATATTTTACTTATCAATGGGTTTTAATGTAGCTTTCAAAGTACGAGCTTGCCGTAGATGAAACGTCATGCTTGCAGTTTGGACTACAGGTCCGTTACGACTCTTCTCAGTTTTTTATTACTATAGTCTATTGCTGATTTGATTTCCTAATCACAGGACGTATTAAGTGGTTGATTTACCAGCACCACACTTAACAAGGGTCATTTAGACATATTTACTTCCGTGATTAATAACCCTCGAGGATGAGATCCATCGACTCTGATTTCGAAAATAAGATCTAATGCAAGTTGCCTTCAGGCCTATTATATAAATCCCTTCCTCTGACCTATTATATAAATCCCTTCAAAGGCATATATATAATTTTATTGGTGTTTCCTAGTGAGATGTGAGATAAGGGAAAGTTGACTCGCATGTACCATGAGCGCGTGCACGTGCCAGTCAAAGGGGGCTCTAAATTACTGAGTGGGCTATTCCATTCCCGAGGGGATCCTAACAACTCCACCTTTGAGTAACTCAAACTCGGAGAAGTGTAGATGATTACAAGTAATGCAATGCAGCACATGTCTACACTTGTAGATTCAAAGGGTATTGAAGGCGCGTGCCTGAAAGTACTCGGCCTTTGTGCTCAGGTGCCAGGAGTGATACGGAGGATGTAGAGGGTTGAAGGAAAAAAATTGATTTTCCCATGAAAGAGATAGTTTTAAAAGTTGTCGACACATGAGATGAGTTAAATGGGACGTAGTCAAGCCGAGGCCAACAGCTCCCAATTAACGCCCTTATAAAAGGTTCTATGAAGAAGTATATGAATGATTTCATTTAATGGGAAAGTCAGCTCTTCTTCGTCAGTTTGGTTATTAGTTATGAAGAAGTATATGAATGATTTCATTTAACGGGAAAGTCAGCTCTCCTGTGTCAATTTGGTTATTAGTTATTTCTGGACTAGTAATTGACATTTTTTATATTATATATAGGTTGTGTGATCCTGAGTTGGCTTTAGGGGGAGGGGGGGGAAGATAAATGCTACACACACTTGAGCTGAGCAGAATTATTTTCTTTCATGCTCCTAATTAACGCCCTTATAAGAGGTTCTATGAAGAAGTATATGAATGATTTCATTTAATGGGAAAGTCAACTCTTCTGCATCAGTTTGGTTATTAGTTATGAAGAAGTATACAAATGATTTTATTTAACGGGAAAGTCAGCTCTCCTGTGTCAATTTGGTTATTAGTTGTTTCTGGACTAGTAACTGACATTTTTCATATTATATATGTAGGTTGTGTGATCCTGAGTCAGCTTTGGGGGGGGGTGTAACACCCCAAATCCGGTCCACACTCGTGAACCGAACCGGCATGTTACAGGCCCCGGTTAGGTCGGCTAA
>JAURVB010009969.1:0-33515 GCA_033002965.1 Piper betle | reverse complement strand
CGGTTCCCAGAAGAGCTGGACTAGAGGCATTACTAGATAAGCCCAATTGAGTAAATTTTCAAATTTATTTATGATAAATATTATCAGAGAATAATGTTGAGAATATAGCAAAACCTGATAACATCCCCAAGATCTTTAAATCATCCTGGTTTCTCAGTGTTGAAAATCAGTGATTGTTAATCCCAATGAAATATTTAAAATAAAATAATATACAAAAATTCAAATACCATAATCACGTAGAAACCATAGCCATCAATATCTGAGTGAAGCAAAGCATGCCCACAATGACTCCAGCTCCTTACAGGATACAACCCTATATATTTTAAAAACAAACGTCAGTAACAAACGTTACTGGTCCTTACATAAAAAAGTAAATGAGTTGCAAACAAGTCAAATTATGCAAACCACATATATTCCAAACCATAACTGATTATAATTCAAAGAGGGAGGCTACCTTGGTTAGAGTGCAATATTTCCACTAGTACAGTAAAGAGTGATGCCTAGATATAATATAATACAAACAATATAGTAGCACAATGCATTACAATTCAGTATAAGAGTGATATAGTAGTCCCTGAATATCATCAACAAGGATATAACAGTAACAGTAAATACCTGGACATCTAGTCCATAAGTATACCACTAACAATAAGCACCTATACATTAGTCACAGATATAAGAATAACAGTATCAATAGAGTAATTGTGAAGGTAAAAATAACAGTGAAAATATCAATGTCGATGATAATGTAATAGTAGTAACAATGTCAATATTAGTAATTAGAACACTATCAATATTAGTAATAACAACAATAATAATAACAACAATAATAACAATTATAGTAACGATAACAGTAACTTAATCTCGAGAATCTTATCAATAACTTTAAAATAATAATAACGATACGATAACGATAGTGGTAACAGTAGCGGTAGCTCCCATAGTACAATAATAATTATGTTAACGGTCGTGTCACAGTATCAATAACAGTAATTGTCATAGTATAATGTCAATAACGATAACCGTAATTTTAACAGTTCAATAACACAATAATATGACATTCAATAATTCCACATGATTGGTAGAATCCTCAATATGATATTCATCTATTAGTAAACAGACAAAGGATGAGTACTACTAACCTAGTATTCCAGCTCCTAGCAATTAGTCAACACTTGACAAGCGGCCTCAACATACCTAGTCGGATGCCTAGACTCAGTCACAAGTCATATATGACATGCAATGCATGTTATATTGTGTACGGTGATCTTATTAATCATATCAGTAAAATAGTTGAAATAGTCTGATTAATCAGTGAACAGTTAGTCACAGTCAAATAGTCAACATTAAGCAATCAATCAATCAAATTGTCAAATAGTCAAATAATGAACATTAAAATAGTCAAAATAGATTTGGTCAATTCAGTCAAATCGGTCAAACCGACCGATATTCAGTCGAAACAAGTCAAAAAGTCAGTTAATTAAATAGTAACAAGTTAGCTAGTCAACGGTCAAATAATTGACAATTAGTCAATCAATCAAACAGTTGGATAATCATTCATTGGGAGTATCAAGTCTCTTACACAATTCAATAGTCAATCAATTAAAATTGTCAAAGCCGGAAAAACATTTACCCAGTCAAAACTCTAGACTCAAAAAACACAAGTCTAATGAGCTAGTAAACAACTTAGAACAATCTAAGATTAGCCTAAATTATGGATAGACTCAATTTTGTAACATGCATACTGCATAGATCAGTTATCAATTACAATTGACTAACAAATAAATAATGCGATACATGTTATATTTCATAACAATTTCAGTAAATACCGAAGATATAGTAAAGCAGAAATTGCACTTAGAACAATTTTTGACACATATTAATTATGCTCAATAGACAGTTAAATGATTCATAGAAAATATTCAGAATTTAATTCAAGTATCCCTAACTCGAGTCAATACATATATAAGAATTTAATTCATAACCCATTTATGCATAGCCAAAATCTGAAGAATCTATAATCAAATTTTTTTAACATTTTTTTATTCAAGAAGTGGCTTTAATTTGAACATTTCCTCAAAAGGAACGAAAGAATCGGATTGTGAGACACATTTCAATTCAATATGTGCCACCCTAAATAAATAAATAAATAATTGGGTGGAGGTGATCTTTATGGCAAAAATAGTAGTTGTGCACCAACGGTGGTCATGACCCAAACTGCCATTGCTAGAAGGAATTTTCGGTGCATGGGATAGCGGTCGGCAATGGTATTAGTCAAGGATGATAGCCAGTGTGCCGCGACGTACGGTCGGTCAAAAAATCCCACAACACCCGATTGGAGGGAGGAGAAAGGAGGAAGAAGTGAGGGTGAGAGAGGGGTAATTTCATAATTTTACCAAATTGAGTGTCCTTTTGCATGCCTGACACATGGCAACCTCCAAATGTGTGTCGACGCGCAATTGTCCGAAGTTGGATATGCATATTACATACAGTTGGAACAGGAAAGATGAGACGAACCAAAGCTGCAATTGCAACAAAGCTATCCGAGCTCTCCATTATCCAGAAATTGTGATAAACTGTAAATAATCACACGACTCAACACATTTGTGCCAATCCAACGATACATTTTATCAGACACATCAGCTCAACACATCAAACGGTCTAGTAAATAATATATAATAAATATTAATCAAATATCGATATTATTTGGTGAATAAGTAAAACTAGCTCAAATCCAATTAAACCAAACCAAACCACTCTCAAGTCAACAAAATAAAATATTAAAATCCTAGTCAAAGCTCAAATTTTACAATTATAATCTACTCACTTTAAAAAATTATATCCTCAAAATTCCTACTTTTGGCTTATAAACCTAGCTATGTCGAGGATGGCGATTTCAAGCTTTTTGGTATCACTCTCCCCCTCATCTCACACATATATGCATATACAGTTAATAACTAAATTTGTGCAATGTTAGGAATCTTAACGATTTAGCATTTAGACTTAACCAAGATAAATAACTATAACATGGATGCATGCTAGATAGAATTAAGTAAACGTAATCCACAAAGGTAAAGTATGGTCTATTTCATTGATGCAAATAGTACTACATGAAGCCTCATAAACTCCCATGCGATTGATACGTAAACATTATAAGATTTACACAAGTACATGAACAAGCTGTTAACGAAAATCGAGTCAATTTCTTGGCAAAATGAAAAGAAAACAAAAGCCGAAAAGATGGTAAACTCAGTTAACAAGGTTTGAAAAATTGCCTCCATTTACAAGTCGTATCCAAATTTTACTATTAATCGCCAAAGAATCTCGGTTGTTGGTACTATATAAGAAGCTCTACATTTTCTTCACTGGTTATCCTATATGTATTTAATCTAATGAAAAAAAGTATGCATATATAACTTTACTGCCTTGGTATTGGAACTGCTAAAAAGCTAACAATCATAGTTCACAAATTAACTGAGCTTCGAGGCTATAATCGGGCTTCCCATGACCAAAACAAGCAACCTATCTTAGTATTATATATATTTGGAATCAACTAGCTTAATTTGGATAAAAAGGGGAAAAAACAACTATTGATCGAATAGTACTGCAAAAACTAGCTAGATAACTGTAATGATAGCTGATTAGAGGCTAATACTTACATTTAATCTTGTTCGTCATTGTTGATACATATATCAACCAGAATCGAGGGCAATAGCCAGATACGACGCAGCCAAATATGCTTCCCGGGGACCAAATTTGCTTGGGATCACCCTTGAGGGGTAAGCCTTGGTGGATCAATGGTTAAAGGCGGAAGCCCACAACTCAACAACCTTGTGTTCAACATCGTCCAAAACATGTACATCTTGCCGCACTAGGGCCTTGCCGGGGGCATGGAACAGGTACAGAAGAGCAGCAAGAAGCTTGCCCAAGTGCTTGACATCTATGAGAAGAGATTGGGAGAGAGCCAATACTTAGCAGATGACCCCTTCACTTTAGCAGACCTTAGCCACCTGCCTGGTATAAACTATCTCCTTACCGAGGCCGGCATGGGGCAGTTGATTGAGGAGCGGAAGAATGTCAAGGCTTGGTGGGAAAAAATCTCTAGCAGTCCTGCTTGGAAAAAGATACTTGCCAATATTTAGCTCGAGTACTGTTCGTTCTAATTGATATAGTTGGTAATGTGTAAGAGTGACGAGATCAGATGTATCATGTTTCTTTGTCGTTTCGGTGCTAGTGTTTCCCATGTTCAACGTTTCTTAAATAAATAACAGCCCGCGCAACTCACGGGTATCGACCTAGTGTATATGTGTATATGTAATGACCTAGCTAAGTAAGTGCAAATGACAATTTATTTTTACAAAAATAATTAATTAAAATTAAAGAATATATATATAGATAAATACTAATATATTAGATCTTATCGTACTATGTATTAGATGTAAAATTTACTAATTATTTAGGAGGTCATAAAATATAGATATTGCAAGCTGCTAGTTCCAAGATTTTGTTATACAAATGATATTGTGCTTATAAATAATCCAAGCCCAACCAATGTGCCAATTGGTGTTGAAATGTATGTTGCGGCTGTTGCAAAATGAGGGGATAGAATGGCGTCTATTTTGCCAAGCCGACGACCTATAAAAGAATCCAGAAGGAAATGGGCCTAATGCATTATCGTCCATGCGGTTAACAGTTTTTTAGAAAATTACCTGGGAGATGAATTTATTATTTCGTGTGAGAATAATTAATTTAATATAATATGTGTAAGAATAAGAGAAAATTATAATACTTAATTTGCCTCTACAAATGAAAGGGAGGACTTGATTTTCGTTGGTTTTAAATTGTTTTTTTTAAGGAAAAAAAAAACAACGTGTCCCCAGCAGCCTTGCAACTGATTATTTTGGCTCTTTTTTAAAAAATTGACTTATTGATAGATAGTGAAATTGTGTGATCTTATCCATAAATAATTAACAGTGATTATTCAATAATTTGCAATTGATTGTGTTAGCTAATTTGATGCTTCCAAAAGCAAGATGGAATTTACAACATATCAATAATCAATAAACCTTTGGGTTGGAGAGTCATTTATATTATTTTTCAATAAAAAATATATAGATTTATCTTAATTTAAATTATTTTTTCAGTTAAAATAAAAGAAATCTATTTAATAATCTATTACTTAGCTAATCAATCACATCACTACAAAAAACATTTGGTTTCTTTCATATTTTAAAAAGATAGTTTCTTCGTGCCAATTTTTACATCGAAAAAAATCTAGATTTGTTTTTATAATTAGAGAATTTTAAAGATAACTATGTATTAATTTTCATTTTTTTGTACACGCTAAAAAACATTAGAAAATTTTTTCTTTTCTCCATTTGTAACACCCCAAATCTGGTTTATACTCGAGAACCGAATCAGAATATAACCGGTTCTGGTTAGGTTAGCTAACCCGAACCCAACTCTTGCGGATCTACTCTTGGTGTTTCAAGATAGAAGATGTCAATCATTATACATGGATGAATGCACAAAAATAAACTTGTCAATCATTATACATGGATGAATGCACAAAAATAAACTTAACATACTACTTCATAGATGACATGTCAACCAATTCACATGTCAAAGAATTACGATGAAAATTGATAAGATTCGTAAAATAAGACCGACTGAGTCTCCCCTAAAAGTGTAATTAAGGGTGACCCTCTCAAATCAACATGTTATATATATATACATATATCATACACTTTTATTCACACAACTTTTGAATCTGCTGTATAATCATTCTGAAGCTTTAGCCTTGACCCACTTGTGCATCCTATTCACATTTCTCATCAACTTTGGGTCTTGACTTATTTATTGTACTTATTCAATGTCTAAACATATTTATTAACATGTCATCATTAGCAATCTTTCTACTGCAGCATACATTATATCAGACCAAATCATCATATATTACGTTTCATTACATCATCCTCAAAATATTAAACTTACTATCATCTGACATGTATATATGCAAGAGACGTCACTCCTCCTCGGTCCAAGTTGGCTTATCATACTCATGATCATTACTTATATATATTATAAAAACAAGTTAGTAACGAGTGTTACTGATTTAAAAATATAACTAATATCAAACTGACTATGAGAATAAACTCTCATATAAAGAAAACATTCATATACTTCTCATAAACTCTCTGAAGGGCACCTACTGAGGAGCCACTTGGCTGCAGACCTGGTAACATTCTACGCAGACTGTTATGCTGCTACTGATGCCTCTCTCAGCATTTTCTCATTTCATTTTCTAGTCCCTCAAGACTACTAGTACATCCTAAGCCTTCTTCTTTCCTTCATAATTCTCCTGGCATTGAACATGAAATCGAGTACTCTCTAACAATCACCTTTAATACCCTTTAAACCACAAGTCCGGACATGCACTGTACTAAACAGTACCCGTAATCCTCTACATTTCTCCATGTGTGAGGAACTCAAAACAAAAGTTGTCAGGATCCCTTGGGATTGGAACAGCCCGTTCACTAATCTAAAGCCCGCTTTGACTTGCACGTGCACCCACTCATAGTACGTGCGAGTAGGTTTTCCATCTTTCGTCTTATTAAAAACTCGATAAAACTATATATAGGTATGAGAAGGGATTTATATAATAGGCTTGAAAGCAACTTGTGATAAATCTTGTTTTCAAAAAATACTCGAGAGATTTCATCCTCGAAGGATACTAATCCGAAAAACTATTCGATTAAATGACCTGGGTTAAGTGGGATTCAATAAAACACCACTTAACTCGTCATGCAAGTAATAAAATAAGACACAATAAAATAGAGCATAAAGCACGAAATGAGTCTTAAACAGACCTAGTAGAAGCTCTAATCATGTCAACGTACATATGCGGCAAGTTCCTACTCTATACCTACACATTAAGCCTAAATACTAACACCCAATATAATACATGAATGTTACACTCTTCATCAATCCATACAAGACAACATCTATTTATATGAATTTAAATTTAAACTCTAATTCATAATTATCATGTATTTAAATTTAAACCAACATCTATTTACAATCACACCATTTGCATCACAATAAAATTATAAAACAATTCATTATTAAATAAATCGAATAAAATTCTATACCTAATCGTCAGTCACGCTGCGACAACGATAAGGTTATAGCCTGCTCGAGTGAGGATTGTGGGGGAGAGAGAAGGGGGGAAAGGAGAAGGGAGTTGGGTGAGGAGGATGGTGGCGGCTGGATGGTGACAACATCGGAGGTTTGGAATAAATAGGTTTTGGGGGGGGGAACGAGTGGTCGGGAAGAAGGTCAGGAGTCATCTCGTAAGGTGTCGAGGGAAGGAAATGAGTGATAGGGGAGAAAAATGAATGGTCGGGGAGAAAAACGAGTAATCTTCTCATAATTAAAATTTGACTCGACTCTAACTTAAGAAAAATAATACTAACTCGTAATAATTCTAAAAAATATCCAAAAAATAGGAAAAATCTCATAAAACATAATACGCATCATAACATTATAATGTAACCCACCCAAACTGCCCGTAACAGTCTTAATGTGTTATTTAGCCTAAAAATAATTCTACGATCTAATTAAAATAAATTTAAAAAATCTAGCATACTCTAGTATATTCTGATAACTCATTCTATTATTGTCTTAGTAACGTTATCATCATATACTTGGGCACACATGACTCTTATAGGTTATAATACAATATCGGCCTTGGATTGGTAAATATATTCTGAAATTGACCCAACTGAAAATAACAGTCAAACCAATTGGTTCAAACTATAAAACGTTAACTCGAGTCACAGGTTTTACACTATCCTAATTTTTTCATGTTTTAAAATTAATACATATTTTTAAAGTAGAAAAGAGTTAAAAATTAATTAATATATGTCCACTCTAAAATATTTTCAAATATAAAAAATTTTATAATTTTACTTTAGAGAAGGTTAGTGGGGAAAAACTCGAAGAAAAGTTTTTTTTTATTTTTGTAATGCACATTTATGTAATTGGCAATATTAAAATTTGATTCGAAAAATTATAAAGAAGAATCAACAACTTTTAATTTTTTAAAATAAATGGTTTTCAAACCATTATCAAATGATCCATCTTGAAAAAATAGAGAAAAAACTTTTTCTTTTTATATTTTCTCGGGAAACTCCTCCGATGGACTCAGAGTAGCTTATCTCTCCGCAAGTAAACGGTGAGAGAGTGCCATTGACGTAACGGTTCAGACTTCAGACGTCCAATCAGTCTTTCACTTTTCACCGTGAAACTACAACATCAAAGCTTCAAACTTTCTTGGAATCAGAATAGAAGAGCATTTTCATGTAAAACACATTGAATCAGCATTAGTAAATACCTCTATATTAGAAAACCTCTAAAGAGGTTTATGCAAGGATGACAACATTTACATTGGTCGAGAGAGATAAAATAAAGCATCACAGAGAAATTGAAAGGTCCAGGTTTAAATTGTTCACAACATTGTTAAAGCCTTTTACGCCCACTCTAGAGGGAGCAGACAATGCCTCACTGTTCTCACTAGAAGAAGTGGTACATCCATTCCTTGTGCTCAATGATAAGGAGAGAGAGAGGCCATTCTCTTGAACGCCAGCTGCTCCATCTTCTTGGTGATCGTCGGAGAACATACCCCGTTTCAATAGTATTCTGCTTCTCTCACTGCCTAGCTCTTGAAATTTCTTCTTCTTCAACATATTGATCTGTAGCTCATCACTTCTAGCATCTCCATCCTGCATTGAGATGAAGAAAAAGGCACTTGTGTTTAAATGCATGAAACCACACAGGGTAGCAACCACATTTGAAGAGCAGTACTAAACTGCTTCACCAACATGTCAAAATTAATTTGTATAGTAACAGTTTCATGTACGTATAAAACCATGCAATGATCAAGCTAGGGAAATCTACCCATTCAAGAAAAACCCATTAAAAACAATCAAAGAAATGATGGAAGTAGAGAACAACATGCTTGAACTTGAGGCAGAAAGGGCCAAGAGGCTCAAGACAAACCATAACAAGATGGAAGAAAAGGATAAAATTACTGAACGTAGCACATGAAAGGAAAGAGCACTCTTTTTCTTCCTTTTTGGCCTCACACATAAATGTCTACCTTGAAAAAATCAGGTTCCAGTGCAGTGCCTGGTGATGCAGTGGGCTTGATCAGAGGATCATTTGCGAAAAACCCAGTTGGGTAACGAGCATCTCCGTGCTGCCATCTGAGCCTGCCACCCTCCTGTTTTCCACCTTTCTCGGCAGGAGCCAGGATGCAATCATATCTCTGCCTGGCATCTAAGACTTTGGTCATAGTATTTTGCTCTATGAACAGCCTACACTCATGAGAACGTTAGTTATAGAACTATAATATTTGCCAGTTTTAAAGTTTTGCTTGGGGTAGATATGAGTGAAAGGAGATTATTATGTAGGAACCTTTTTAGAGGAAGTGAAGAGTTCACTGAATAAGACTCAAGCGCAATAGAGGATCTTGCGGGGAAAATGAAGCTGTCACAATCCTCTTCATCTATATGACCAGCTGCATCGCTTCCAGTGGAGAAATTTGTGGAAAGGTTATCTGCAATCACAAAGATTGAAGAAGTGAGACCACGTGAACCAAATTACTTACATAAATGACACTGTTATATTTCAACAGATTGTGGAAGAATGGGATGGTTCTACTAAGGTGGTGATACTTAAAGAGATCGATGCATGAACTAATGTTACAGATCAATACCTTGTCTTTTAATTTCACACTTCACACTCCGATACATCTGGAAAGATAAAACAAAGATAAGAAATGAAAAATCCAAGTAGTTTTTCAATGTGGGGCAACATTCAAACAGTTAAACCTGAAGGTGGCTTTTAACATGTGAAATGGTTAGCCCCCTGACATCCATTAGTTGAAGAACAAGCTTTGGAGTGGCCTCTGAGACAAGTTTGTAAAGCCATGTGCTCAAATTTAACAACATTGTAATGACAAGCAGAATAATGCACCAGACACCATTTGTCAAGAACAAAAATGGAGGTTAATTTAAGAACTCACTATCCTGTCCAAGCCTCTCAATGGCATGAACAAAGCAGCGATGAAGCTCAGGAGTCCATCTCAAGCGAGGAACCTTGGACCTGATATACTGCCTAACAGCATTCCCACTCCTTCCACAGCTCCCCATTTCTTCAACCCTTTCCAGCTTCTTTGTCTTCTTCATTCCCCCCACCTCCAAACAGATAAAGTTAAACCTTCTTTCTCTATTCAGCTTCCTTCAAAGTAAACCTTCTTTCTCAACTAAGCTTCCTTCTCCCCTTCTCTATCAACCAATTACCCGCGTGACCTTTTCTATATGAGAAAGTTAGACCAACTAAGAACACAAAATCTATTCCACCAAGAAGCTGGGGTGGCAGCTAGCTCTGCTTGATCTTGGGACTTGTCCTGGTTAAAAGCAACACGAAAGAGCAAAAGGGTAGGGAGGGAAGAAAGAAAGGAAGAAATATCACAAACAAAGCAACGACTCGATCTCTCTCTCCTGCAAATTCCTTCCCTCTGTTCTTATCTCCCTTTTGTCTTCGAACACTTTCCCATCCCCCACATACACACACACTCTCTCTGCTGCAAATGAAATTCCAGTCACGAGCCTCTGATGTTCACCGAAATAATTACCAAAACAACTTTGACCCAACAAACGCCAACGTCTTCATGATCACAAAAAGCCATGAAACCTGAAAAGCAAAAAAATCATGGTCATGTCTGAGCATCAGCGCCAAAACTCCTTCCATTGCACAAGAATGATAGACCTCCCCTCCCTTTCCCAACTCGTCCAACCCCGTTTTTCAAAACAGCAATACCTGGACGTTACATGCAGGTGCAAAGCCTGCAGCCTTAACAAAAATGATGCAAGTTCCAAATTTTGAATCAGCTCAATACCCTCCCTCTTTTCTTGTAACAAAGTCAATTCTGTAGATGACCAAAAACCAGACGAATTTTGAAGTTATGTATTACCATGTATATTTAATTCACATGGCAGGCATTATGTAATCTGAACTCATAGTCGTGTCATTGAAAACTGTAGAAATTGCAGATACAAATTGGGCATGCCATTAAACGTTTAGGAGGACCTGGGAAAAATGCATGGCAGCGGTCGAATTGGAATAACCAAATAATCTGCCAAGTCTTCAATTTCGCCTTCAATCAACCCCCAAATTTCAAGCCTTTGGTGCCGACCTTTGAATACCTTTGATCAAGACAATGTTCATGGAGGACTTCTACTGATCTCCCCGACATTCTTATAAAAGTTTCAAACTGTCCCCTTTGGTACAATGGTATTGAGAATAAAGATGCGATGACAAGTACTCGTGACTCATGAGCCACGACTAGACTTTTGAGAGCGGCGATTGGGAGAATATTTTAAGTGTTAAAAATCACTACTATAGCAGCAATATCTGATCCACATCAACTCCGTTGACTGGTGCTGTGGTGGTGTACGCCCATTCTAGTCATGCATACACAACTGGGCACGTAGATTTAATGTCTTCCAGCCAAATGTGCTTGAGGAGCACTGTTGTGTTGTGCCACATATAAGAATCAACCAGACTCAACATGTTAGTGCAAAATTTTGGCATTTTTTATATTAGTATGTGAATTTACATCCTTTCCGGAATAAGAATTTGGTTGTTTGTTTGAGTAAATCGTGAATTTAAGAGAGTTGCAGGAGCGTGGATTGAGTTGTAGCTGTCGGCAAGATTAAGATCTGTAGCTACGTACGTACATTCACAGCCCATCATATCTAGTTCTCCCATGAGCGATGACCTCAATATTTTCGGCAACTGCATACTCCATTTGACCTTTTTCAATATGTTTTAAGATCCTCAGATGTTCATCCTTATTCAATATGCTTATTTCTTTTATGGCCTTGATTATGTCATCTCTGCCAAGATCATGCACAATCTGATGAACACCAGGACCATGCAGCCCACGTAATACAATTAATATAAACTATATGAAGCAAATGGGGCTTATCAACCATTTGGAGATGAGGGTACTGCACTGCAAAAAATTTTAGTTTTCTCTTTTCTATCCTGTACATAAGTAGAAAGGTTAGCCTTCCCAGAGTAATTATTTTAGGTTAAGAAGTCATGCCCCATACTTCAACATGATATCCAAAGCCGGGAGTAACCCACTCACCTCATTGAGCGGAAAAATATCATAAAAATAAAAATTCATGCATACAAGAAAAAAAAGAAAAAGAGAAAATTGGTCTACAAGTAAGTTTATGAAATACTCGTGAGGGGGTATTACTGTTGGGTCCTTTGGGCCCCCACCCAAGCTTCAAAATCACTATTGGGTTTAATGGGCTTTGAAACGGGACTTGTAATAAGTCTTATGAGTCTCTCTTAATCTAAAAGCTAGCTTCAAACGGAACTTACAATAAGTGTTATGGGCCGCTCTTAATCCAAAAATTAGCTCAAGAATTAAGACTTTCCTATTAGCCTGTATATAAGTCACCAACAACCTCTATACATAATATAAGATAAACTCAACAATTACAACATATATTATTCATTATTCTCAAAGAAAAGAACAATAGTGATTGATCTACAAGTAAGTCTACAAAATACTCATGACGGGGAGCATTAGAACATATATCACACATTACAGGCAATCTTGGGAAAAGATGAAAAAAAAATATGGTTGCAAAAACATATATCCCATGTCAAAGGGAATCTTAGATAAAGATGAAAAAATATATCATTACAAAAAATTCATTGTCGGTGCCCAACGTCGCATAAAACCATTTAGAGAAAAGGGTCTTAGCGATTCTCAAAGGAAAGTGTTATAAGATATATCCTACGTCAAAAGGTATCTTGGGTAAAGATGAAAAAAACATATTGTTGTAGGTAGTCAATGTCATATAAAACGCTTAGAGAAAAGTGCTAGCAATTCGTTCAAGAGTAAGTTTATGGCCTACTCATGTTAGGAGTGTTACAACAAATATCACAAATCAATGGAAATCTTGGATAAAGATCAATATGTACATGGGAAGGCAAGTATGCCTTCCCAAAATAACAAGGCATGCCTTTCTAAACTAGCCGGTCATTTTGGGTTAAGAGGGTCATACCCTCCACTTCAATAAATAAAGTTAGAATGCATTAATAAACTGTAAAAAATTTTGGGCGGTAAAAAATAAGGTGGCAAAAAGTTTGTCCCCAATTATAAGTGTGAAACAACATAATAAAATTAATATATACTCATCTACAAAAATGAAGACAAATTAGAATCTTTCTCAACAGCTTGAACAACCATGGAGAAAATGTGGTGAAGCATGGAAAACATTTCTCAATAATTTTTTTAGGGGGCGGCAAAAAAATTTTTTATTTTTTGTAGTGATAGTGAGAAACAATGTCCTATGATTTTCAAAGTGCTGTGTTTTGCACCACTTGCATGGACACATTGGTTTTGCTTTCTAAGAATACAAGTGTTCCCTACCTACTTGTCCAAGTTCTGACTTTCACTAATAGATATTGAATTTGAAACAACAAAATGTTAGATATCATCTCCTTAATCAGAAGAATAAACAAAACAAGTGGCAACTGGCCGGAGGTGGCGTGAATGGTAAGGGCAAAGAAAGCCAAAAACTGCGCTGTCATGGCTAAGGCACCTGCTAGGCACGCTGGTTGCTGGACCTAATCCACAGTAATGTGCCCTCAAAACACAGGTTGAACAGAAAGAAGGTGGGCCTACAAACAGTACGAATAGCCAACGCCTTCAACAGGCGGAAATAACCACACAGGTAACAGAGATGCATATATAGACGTATAGAGTAGCCAGACATGGCCTGGGCAGACTCCAAAAGATTTGTAAACCGAGCTGTTCATCGGGATTGGGAAAAACTAATCGACCCATCTTGGATTTTCAAAAGAAGAGACGATCCACAGCAGCACGCAGCGGCAGAAGAAAAGAGGAGCTCTGACGAGTCCCATTTATTCTCTTAAATTCCTTTTGTTGCACTCGATCCATCGCCATCTCTGGTGGAAAGGGGAGGGGGAATGATGGGAATTGGTGCAGACTTGCAGAGCAGGGTGGGAGAAAGAATTGATGATGATGAACAGAGAAGATATATACATATATAAATAAGTGATATCAGAACAGGTTTCAAGAGGACAAAGGGAGGTGGGGTTGTAGTAGGAGGGGAAAAGCATTGAATGAGAATAACGAGAGAGGCTAAAGGACATGAATGTAGTGTGGACCAGTGTTGTCTGTATGGGGTTGGTGAGCTTCGAGGGCGCCGGTGTTGGTGGCCTTTAGATGTGGCAGCTTGTGGTTGTGTACAGTGTGTGTATGCATGGAGATTGGAGACGATGGTGATGTCTGGAATTGGAAGAGTAGCTCTTATTTAGATGTTTAACAAACATGGCTGGCTGTTTAGTTAAACTTTAAACGCTCAACTTAATTCAATTTAGTTTGATTGTTTATTTGATTTGATCTAAAAAATTAAGGATTAGAGGAGCATAGTTTCTAGACAAATCTTGGATATAAGATGATTAAGGATCCATTGTGGTGTGGCTAAGGGGATCAAATCATATGAAAATTTTGAAGGAAAAATTATAAAATGTCAGTTAATTTATTACATAAGAGTAGATATATGTGTAATTTTTCATGAAAATCAAACTACATAAGCCTTGAATGGAACACGAAGAAGCGAAAATCGTTAGTAGCATCTTCTCATCTGATTTTGATGTTGTGCACCAGACTTTGACGAAGAGACTCTCATAAGTCGTTCAATTTGGTGTGGCCAATCTACTCAAGAAAAGTAAGTTAGAGAAATTGATGATTTAATCACCCTTCAATATTTATATATTATGTGTTCTGATCCCTTGGATATGCCCTCCTACGATCATTACTCCTCTGAAGCATGTTTAGCCCGACCATGCCCAACCATGGTTAGGCTGTGCCTTGTAACGACCAATTCGATCTAGTGTGATTTGAAGGACTTAAATTATTCTTTAAAATAGTTAACATGATCTATAATATATCCTCGTTCATAAATTAGATTCTCCGTGTGTTGACGTGAGACTAATTATTAGAGTCTTATAATTTATCTACCTTAGAAAATTTTATCTTAAAAATTGCTTTGGCCCGCATGCCTAAACCTAAACTATCTCTTTAAAATAATTAATCTGATTTATAATCTATCCTATTAATAAACCGAATCTACTATTAATATGGGGCTAATTTTGAAGGCTTTCCTATCCATCTGCCCTAAAAATATGTCTTCAAAATTTCTATTTTTGGCTCGTGGGTCTAGCTCAAGCTAATAATTTAGTCCAACCCGTCTTCTAATACATAAAACTAAGTTGGCTCGGATGATATTTGTAGCAACCCAACTTAGGTGTAAATTAATGGACTATATATATATATATATATATATATATATATATATATATATATATAAGGTCATGATAAAAAGAGGAACTTTTAAAAACTTGATAAAAGTCGGATACATTTAATTTGACAGTGAAGATAAAAAATGACATTAGTTATGTTACGAACTCAAGTATGATGGCTCTAATCAAGTTTCTCAAAAAAAATTTTAAGTTTCTCTTTTTATCATGACCATATATAATTTTATATATATATGAGAAGTGTTTAGGTGCGCCTAGGGCAGAAAATTTTTCTACCCTAAACTTTGCAATCCAGATCATCTAATTACAAAGACAACACAAATTTATTGTTTCAAAAAACCCTAAAATTTGATCTGGGATCTATTATTTTTCAAAAAAAATGGCCGCCTAGCGGTCGTGCCAACCGCGGCCACACCCAGCTGCAGGCGGCCTTGTCTAGCCATCCACCAGCCAAATTTGATTGCAGGGCAGCCAAACTTAACCGGTCATGACCAGATCGGGCCGCATAGCCAAAGATTGACTGTTTTTTTTCTGTGCTGCCAGATCTGGCCGCCGCAGGCTAAATCTAGCCTTCCTTTGACCAAATCTAGTCAAGGGATGGCCAGGTCTAGCCCGACAGCCAGACCTTGTTGAAGCACCGGACCTTGCTAGCTGCGGCCAAATCCGACTGCGCAGTAAAAACAAAACTAAAATTTATATGGCCACCGCCCCGCCTCAGACTCCCTCCTCCCTGCTACCCCTCAACCATGCCATCTTGCCGCCTCGTGGCCGAGCGGCAGGACGACGGGGTCGATGTGGAGCACAGTAGGCCTGCGGCTGCGGCGGGATGGCGTCCGCCAGCGTTGAGAAGTTTAGTTTTTTTTATTTTTTTGTAAACAATAGATTCGGGTCATCCTTGTAATCGAACGGCCCATATCAAAGTTCAAAGCAGAAAAATTTTCTACCCAGGGCTAAGGAATTCTTTACCCTATATATATATATATATATATATAATATATATAGTTTATATTCATTAATAAATCACATTTTACTCTAATAGGTTGAAGGACTAATTTTGAAGGTTTTGCAGACTTGGTTGCACATTTTAGCTTCTTTTTATATTCATCGAGAAGAATCCTTTCAACTGTACAACATATTAATAGGAAAAAAAATTCGACAAGATATTTTTGCCCTAGAAATGCATAGTTATAAGGACGGGTTTGGATATCCAATATCCACAAATTTGATAAACTCATTTCAACTAGGTGCGTGTTTGTACTATTTAGATATAATTATATAACATATTTGAAAATATTGGTTGGATATAGGTTTGTGATGAACGGATCCACATTGAATATCTGATATTTTATAAAAAATATTTTTTAAAATATTAAAAATAATGATTTTTTTTAGTTTTTTTACATTTAAGATATTTGATTTTTTTTCAGATCATGATTTGCATCGTTTATTGTTATGATAATGGAACTTTAGATCTGTGGCAGACAGCCGATTTGATCACTAACTGGAGTATATGTTTAACAATTTTCAAATTGTGGGAGAACTGAATCAGAATCTGACCCGCGAAATTTGGCGGGTAGGATCAAATAAATAGCCGTTGAGATTCACATAATTTGTGAGAACAGAAAGGTATCTCGTCGAGCAAAGCACAAGAAACTGGAATAGCTTCAATGCCTTCCTTTCCCAGTTTTTATAACTACGACAACTCTTCAAGTTTCGAACCCATGAAAATCTCAATCAAATTCATCCCTAAAAGTGATATATATATCCAAGCCACCGATCAGTTCTTTTCTTGTGTCGGAAAATGTGCTTAGTTGCCCTCTCAAGGAACCTGTGGAATGCACCAGCTGGGAGATAGGCTATAAATTGCATCCAAATGTTAGAAAGAAACCCACAACCATCCACCAATTTGAGATTGTCTGAATAGCATCAAGGACCATCTCTTGATATTGCGTTGGTACCATGGCGTCTTCTAAGCCAAGCTTTAAAAAAGGAGATAGCTTTGCCCATACCATGAGTGAAGCCTTTGAGCAGAACACTTACCAAATGAAGAAGTGTTTTGCTAGGTAACAATACTATCTAGTTTGCCGATATTCTTAATATAATTTAGCATTGCTTTTTTTTATTTTGTTTATATATATACAACTGATGTGAGGGAGTTGAATGCAGGTATGTAGGCCAAGGCAAAAGGCTCTTGAAGGCAAACGATCTGATGGAAGAAATGGAGAAGGCAATAGACGACGTGAATGAGAGGGCAAGGCTAAGAGAAGCCTTCCTTGGTTACATCATAAGTTCAACGAAGGTGGAGCCTATAATCTGTTATCACCTTTTACATGACACTTATTCCCATCCAATTGATTTGATTTGATCATGTTCTTGTTAAATTATACAGGAAGCTGCAGTAATTCCACCCTATGTTGCATTTGCAGTAAGACCCAACCCTGGAATATGGGAATATGTTAGGGTGAAAGCCGATGATTTGCAAGTGGAGGGAATTACAATCTCTGAATTTCTCAAATACAAGGAGTCCATCTTTGATGAAAGCTGGTACAGTATGATCATCAAAAGTTGTTGCTAGTTCTTGGTTGATTTGGTTTACATGTTTGGCTCTTGCCATGAATTACTTATACCATTCTGCATGGACAGGGCCAATGATGAAAATGCACTAGAAATTGATTTCGGAGCAATTGAATATGCATCACCTCGTGTAACCTTGCCATCTTCAATAGGCAAGGGACTGCATTACACAGCCAAGTACATGTCCACAAAGCTTTGTGATGGATCAGATGGCTCAAAACAGCTGCTTGATCACTTGCTTGCTCTTTCACATCAAGGACAAGTAGGGATAAACAGTAGTAAACAACATCATTTTCATCATATAAGCATCAATCGCCATTGAATATGATTTCTTCTACTTCAAATTGCAGAAGCTTATGATCAACGAAACACTCGATACCGTCGAAAAACTACGAGCATCCCTTCTCGTCGCTGAGGTATTGGTGAATGATTGCCCCAAGGGCACCCCATACAATAAGTTTGAGCAAAGGTGAGTCTTCAGATTTCTACACCTTATCCAACCTGGGTTAGGATCGACATACATAAATCAACATCCATTTTGATAGGCTTCAAGATTTGGGTCTGGAAAGGGGATGGGGATGCACAGCTGAACAAGTGAAGGAGACAATCAACTCCTTGTCAGAAGTTCTTCAAGCCCCAGATCCTCAGAATGTGGAGAAGTTCTTTAGTAGAATCCCTGCCATTTTCAGTGTTGTTATATTCTCTCCCCATGGCTACTTTGGCCAGTCTGATGTTCTTGGATTGCCAGACACTGGCGGGCAGGTACTAATTATACTATTTCTGTTTGACATTCAATTACGAGCTAGAACCTCGCCGATCGATTAATCAGTTTTTTTCTAATTATTGAACAGATTGTGTACATCTTGGATCAAGTAAAAGCAATGGAGGAAGAAATGCTCCATAGAATCAAGCAGCAAGGACTGTCAATAACTCCTAAAATATTAGTTGTGAGTCTCATGCAAGAACTGCGTGAACGAAGTCAAAGCCAGTTTTAGTTCAAATTTGGGCAGACATGATCGAAGTTTGTATGCAGGTTACAAGGCTAATACCAGATGCAAAGGGTACAAAATGCAGCCAAGAGGTGGAGCCAATTCTGAACACAAAATACTCAACCATTCTTCGTGTTCCATTCAAGACAGAGAAAGGCATACTTCGTCAATGGCTCTCTCGTTTTGACGTCTATCCCTACCTAGAAAGATTTGCACAGGCAAGAATAGCAATTTCATATATCAATTTGTCTTTCGCTTAGCATCTATTGACGCTCGCTTCTCATACCCATGTGTTCATCACCTTCATCTAGGATGCAAGCAAGAAGATCATAGAACTTTTGGAAGGCAAGCCAGACCTCATCATTGGAAACTACACCGATGGAAATTTGGTTGCATCTCTGATGGCTAGCAAACTTGGGATCACTCAGGTCATTAATCTTATCAAAATTTTACTTTCATAAGTTGAGAAATATATTAAGTTTACATGATCTAATCCAATGCCTTTACAGGGAACTATTGCTCACGCTCTGGAGAAGACTAAGTACGAGGATTCTGACGTGAAGTGGAGAGAGTTCGAATCTAAATACCATTTTTCATGTCAATTCACCGCAGACGTGATTGCGATGAACACGACGGACTTCATCATCACTAGCACATACCAAGAAATTGCCGGAAGGTTTGATGAGGAAACTAACTAATACTTGAATTTGATGAGAACATTAATGAACAAAGTATGAGCTCCATGGTTAACTTTTTTTTTTTAATTCACGTTGCAGTAAGGATAAGCCTGGACAGTATGAAAGCCATGGTGCCTACACCCTCCCAGGCCTCTACCGGGTGATCTCCGGCATTAACGTATTTGATCCCAAGTTCAACATAGCCTCTCCCGGAGCTGATCAGACAGTCTACTTCCCATACACACAGAAACAGAAAAGGCTTACCCAATTCCACCCTGCTATCGAGGAGCTATTATACAGCACAGTTGAGAACGATGAGCACATGTAAGTACCTGAATGAAAACTAAACCGAATTGTGTAAATTGACAACTTGAAAGAATTTTGATCATAATTGTGGAACGCAGAGGATTTCTGGCCGATAGGAAAAAACCCATAATATTTTCGATGGCAAGACTCGACATAGTGAAGAACATCTCTGGTTTAACCGAGTGGTATGGGAAGAACAAGAGGTTGAGGAACATGGTGAACCTGGTTGTAGTTGCCGGCTTCTTTGATCCATCGAAGTCCAAGGATAGAGAAGAGATAAATGAGATAAAGAAGATGCATTCCGTGATTGAGAAATACCAACTTCAAGGTCAGGTAAGATGGATAGCTGCTCAAACTGACAAGTACAGAAATAGCGAGATTTACCGATGCATTGCAGATTCGAAAGGGGCTTTTGTACAGGTTTGACACACTGTCTAGTAATACTTCTGCAAATTTTATTCGGTGAAAAAGATTGACTGAAAAGTGAGTATTGATCTTATGCAGCCTGCATTGTTTGAAGCATTCGGACTCACAGTCATTGAGGCAATGAATTGTGGGTTGCCCACATTTGCAACCAACCATGGAGGACCAGCCGAGATCATAGTGGATGGGGTTTCAGGATTCCACATTGACCCTAACAATGGAGATGAGTCGAGCAATAAGATTGCCGACTTCTTTGAGAAATGCAAGAAAGACACTGAATACTGGAACAAGGTGTCCGCAGCTGGGCTCCAGAGGATTCATGAATGGTATGAAACACATCCAATATGTTTGATGATACATAACAATCTAAGCGATTGAAGTCGGTCATGATGTGATATGACGTTCAATTGTGTGGCAGCTACACTTGGAAAATCTATGCTAACAAGGTGTTGAACATGGGTTCCCTGTACGGGTTCTGGAAGAAGGTGAACAAGAAGGAAAAGCTTGCCAAGCAGAGATACCTACAAATGTTCTACGATCTGCAATTCGAAACACAAGTAAGTCGCATGAAAGGAGAGGCTGATAATTATTGTAGCAACTCAGAACTAAGTTCATTGGAATGATGATTTATCTATGCTTTTCAATTTCAGGCTAAAACAGTGCCAGTAGTAGTTGAAGGAGAAGCTCAGCAAGAAACCCAACCAGCCATAAAACCTCAGCCCACATTAAGGTATAACACCAAGAACCCTAAAAACATTTGTCACTATTTGGCTATCCAAACAATCATCAGAGATTTCTCAGAAAAAAATACTTCTTAATTTTTGCAGCAAACGCCTGTCTCTTAGAGAAAGGTACAATCCTTGCAATATCTTTTAAATTTCACCAAGGTTAGAGAGAACACAAAAATCACCACACTACCACCATACTTACAGACACATTGTATTTGCAATTAAGACATACATATTTGCAAGCATAGTTTACTCGAATATCACTTGATCTGAATTTAACAATCTTCTAGGATTCTAGGTTGAGCATTCAACAAGCACCCCAACTACGGAGCAGCGAACAAGTGCCCGCACTGCAGGATGTACCAAGGACAGAATGGAATTTGACAAGCCTTACTTCAGTGGCAATTCTCTTAGGCGCATACATAATAATACGAATGATTTATAATATAACAAGCAGCTACAGGACTGAGCAGTGAATAAATATAATAATGTAATAATGGCGTTGACAGCGAACCGCCGACACATGTACTTGAGATTTTTACAATAAATTTGGTCCATACTTACACAACGGTTCAGAGGCTCAAGTTTAAGTTAAGGGAATTCTTTAACAAATAAGTCTATGTCTCCCACAATCGATAGATTTGCCAAAAGAAAAAGAAAAACTAAACAGGCCCTTTCGAATAATAACTACAACATATAATCACTTAGTCTAACAACTGAACTATCAAACACTGAATGGACGATGAAGGTTCAAAATGATAAGTCAAATGTTGAGAGTTTAATACTGCCATAGATGAAGCAGCATATACCATACTAAAGCATTTATCTTCAGCCAGATTATTGAAAGCATGCAAATATCTATATATGCCCAACTGCCACATTACCCCGACAGAGAGAAACCAGCCATGGACACAATTCTCAGCAGTAGAACATGACCTTCTTCACGTTGTCTTTAAGAGCTGGAAGGGGTCTAACAGCAGCAGTTCCTGGAGCCCGAGTGCTTCGTGAGGCAGTAGCACCAGGGGCACCACGCCCACCAGCAGCACCAGTCGCCATGGAGCCACTGTCAGAGGTTTCCGGCTCCATGTAGAAGCGTGCCCGGAAAGCTGCCAAGTGAGCGTAATATGCAGGTGGCACTGTATTCATCAAAAACTTAACCCGGTCAAGCAACTAGCTTTATGAATCACAATCAAACATAAATCTTGCTTGGCTAAGGATAAATCATAATAACTAACGAATACATACCAATGGACACAGAGCGGGTGCACCTAGCATACCTGTATTGGGATGAGCAGGATTCAATTAGGAAAAAAAAAGCACAGAGCTGATGTGGTTGGGGGAAATTAGCAAGCAAATAAGCTTACGTATAACACAGATTGTTTGTTAGAGACTGCAGCGCATCTGCTGTGAAACGATTCTCATCCCACAGAACATGGTAATGAGCAGGCCGACTGGTACCCTTGAATTACCAAGCAATGAAAAATCGGATATTATGTTTGACCACCCATACAAATGAGATACTTTAAAAACTCCAAAAAATCATCCAATTATACCTGAATACCCGCATGACTGCACAAATAGAAATCGAACTCTGTAGGATGACAGATCTTTGTGTCCACTACTGTGCCTGAAATTTAGAGAAAAAATACATTACTTCAAAGAAAAATAGCAAACCACCACCACACAGGCTAATCAAATATTTTACAGCATCCAAGTAAAATGAGGAAAACTTACCAGGTAAAATATTACCACTCTTATCAACATTACGCTTATCGTTGTGGTTACTAGCAAAAAGTCTGGTGTGGTGACGTTTTTGCACCACAATGAAAGTAACGGTAGGTTGATAATTTGGCTCAAGCGAGGCACATGCCTGCACGAAAGAAAATGAAATGCAATCTTACAATGCATCGCCAGCCATACATTGATATTTTTCGCAAACAAATTGGTGAAGAAATGAGTTACCTTACGGATTGCATCCAGTTCAAAAAGAAGCACTTGATAAAACTGCCCTTCACTTACACCATCCCTGACAACACAAGAATGTTAAGGAAAGGCTGCAAAGTGACAGCATCAAAAGAAATAAGCACACAAACATAAATGCTTAATACTAAACCTATAGAAAATGATCCTTTGTGGCTTTTGTCCAGATGCGCGGCGGAAAGAAATAAGGAGCTCCCTACATTTGTAGAGAATACCAGAATACCATTATAAATTATTCCCAAAAAAAATGAAGAAACCATTTAACAGATTAATATAAGAAAATCCAGCATACTTCACCATCCCTCCTGTACAAGTTCCCCTTGCAGGATCTGACCATGTCTTATATAGATCTTCAATTAGTTCCTGGCGATGTGCTTGGGCTGATACAAGGCCAGCATATTTTGTTATCTCTGGCCAGTCTTGTGAAGCAACAACCTGAAATTCAATTAAAACATGATTGTAAACAGGGGACAGAAAAGAAAGTTCAGAAATAAGAAAAAAAAACAAGCTTAGGCAAACTTACTGCTGCAATTGACGGGCTTGAGTCCTCACCAGGATGAGGATGAGTTACATCAGCCCCAAAAATGATAGTTGGCATGTCACTAACAAGGGGAATACGCCTTGATATAGCATCAAGAAGCACAGTGTTTCTCCCACCAACCTGTTGATAATTATCATACGAATGAAAACAGTACAAAACTACAAAAAAAAGTATAAAAAGTTACGAGACAATTTGGTTTTGGAAAAGACCAATATTATGCCTACCTTAACATTTATTTTAAGAGCAACATTTGCTAGATACTGTTTGCTACCCTTAAATACATGTTTAGTCAGACAGCACTGAGAAACTATGCCAAGATCAGTCTCACAGATCCTTTTTAGATCGCCTACACAAAGTAGAAGTAAAATTAAAAGCAACAGACATGTAAAAACAGAAAATAGTTGCAGTACATAAATATGCTAGCTCTAGAAAGGTAATGGTAGCACCCTCGTAATTATAACTAGCTAGCATACCATAAAGTGAGCCATTGTTATCTGGCAAAATCACAATCAACAAGTCAAGCTCCTTTCCACCTTGCAGCTTAGCCATGGCATCATGGTAGCGTGATTTCAAAGCTTTTTCCACCTGATCTGGCCGGTAAGTGGCAAGTGGAAGTATGGGCTCGGGTTTAAATGCCTACAAAAGAAAATAACATCAAGGAGGCTGCCAAAAACCAGAAATTTCGGCTAAATTGATACAAATTTCAAGGCAGATTCACTTGATGAAATAAATTACATTACCACTTAATTCATGTACTTAACATCACAATTCAGAAATCAGCAAAAAAATATAATAAGAACCAGAACAAGGATAGATCAAAATCACCAATTTCACCATGGGGCCTATTCCCATAAATAAATGTAACAACGGCCATTTAAATAGCATGAATTTACGTCAAAAACCAAAATCAAAATATGGTGAAAGGAAGAAACTAAGAAAGCATCATACCATGCCCGAGACCATGCACATTTGAGCTAGATCCTGGCAAAAACCACGCGCAACATTTTCCTGAACACTACGTGAGAAATTTATGCACATCCAGTAATTCACTGTGCCACCATTTACCATTTTCTGCAAGGAAACTCCATTGCTTCAGTCACAACAAAAGAGAGTCAAATCAAACAAGACAGCAAAATTCAGAACATACTTCCCATAATAACAAACATGAAATCATAGAGCCTTGTTTCATAGTCTTAAAATGCTGTTCTAGCATTTTGAGTTATCAAACAAAATCCTTACCTTATTCATCATATTCCACTGACCAACTTGTGGAAGACAATCTCTTTCTTTGCCAGTATCATGATATTTAAGCTTCCAAAATGAGAAAAAATATTAATCTACTGAAAGATCAAATAATTAAGTACAAACTCAACAGAACAATAAATCCAGAATGATTTCATATCATGCTTACCCATGGAGCCGGTAAAATGCGTGCCTCAACTTGAGCCAGCTTATCACTTATTTTAATGCCAAATTCCTTAGCATATGCATCATTGTTATAATTATTATGATTAACAGTCTGAAAACAATGAAAACAACGAAAACAATGAGGCCAGGTTGCAATGCTAAACAACGCAAAGTAATACATAGAAACATATAATGTCAGCATAAATCAAAACATAACCCACAATATATTTTTAACATAAATATTGACATTGAAGATAACACAACAAAAAAAATTTTAAAAAGGCCACAGTTTACTAGCTTAAAAAGAAAGTTAAGCAAAACGTAGAAAGAAAACAAAGATCACCTTTATGATGCTGTCTTCACGGATCTGAGGGCGTTGACAGGTGACTTTCAATAGGGCAGTAATCTGTTTCTCATTCAGTCTCTTAGAATATCTTTGTCCCTCAACTATTTTGCAAACCTAAAATCAGCCATGCAAATTACATCAAATAGTGAATTTATCACAAAGTAAAAAAAAAAAAAAGGAGTTCAAATTATATCATTACTTCCATGGGAAGATAGTTAGGCCTCTGCTGGTTTCCTACTTGCAAGCACGGCCAATGAGCATGCTGAATCACAAAACCATAAGTCTCCTGAAAGTACTCGACAACAGATTTTACTGTCCCCCTCTCATCAATGGGGAAGCTGCAAAGTTATTGCACAAATTGGTGAGATTGTAAAAGGACAGCAGGTTTTAGAAACGTTGCCAAATACAATACAGAAGCACTAACGTCAATTCTCTGGTTGCCTGAGATGTTAATCCCGATATACGATACTTTCTACGCATATTACCCCGATGAGTAACTTCTACTTTAACCCCTCTTAGTGCCTTCTTGATCTGCCAAACAAATGTGATGTAAGCATTGTTCTAGTCTAAGAATTTATAATTCAAAACTTTCCAAATGCAGACCGCATACAAGCACACCTAGGAAGAGAAAGTAATCATTTGTATGTATTCAGCATGCTATTCAAAACCTGAATCTTCCACATATTTAGGCTATCAATTTGATGTTTATTGCATACAAATAAACAAAAAGAAGGAAAGAACTTCAAAGAAAATCCCACTTTCACTCGGTCAACTTCAGATAACGGCCTGGATGTTACATCTCGATTCAAAAGTTGAGTCACAAAATCAATGACTGCAAGTGGTTCAATAAATGCAGTTGATGACATGTCTGGAAAAGATAAGATAAAAAACAGTAGTCAGAACAATGAACATTGAAAGTTCAACAAGGGCAAATGCAGTAGGAAATCATAGTCGTAGGAAATCATAGTCATGCAGTTCATAAGAAGCCAGTTACATAAATTGTCAACAGCAATAAATCGCCATCGGCACATAATAGATCACATGTACAGCAAAAACTACAATTATTATGCAATTATATAGGTATATTGGTGCATCATGTCCAGAAAATTACTTATGTACTATACACATCCAAAAAGACTAATGATAATATTGAAGTTCCATACTCTAAAGCTTATTTCTGAGCAAGACTTGTCAGTATCAAGTGATCCACTCCCACAAACTTTTTGAGTAAATAACATCATCATTAATTTTATTTAATTTCAAATAAAACATACCAATATTCAATGAAAGGCCCATTTGAGTTGGCCTGATACTTTGGTAAAAGCCACGCCAACTTTCTAATCCCTCACCAAGCGGCTCTCTCCGGCCAAGGTCTGGAGAAAAAAATGATCGGCCAACCGGATAATACCTTCAGAGTATGTACCAAAAATAATTAGGGATGTCTTACCCAACTACAGCTATGTCCTTGATATGTGAGCCTAAAAAAATATGAATTAACTCAAAGAGAAAAACAACCTATTGGTAGGAAGTTCACGCAACACGATGTCAAGGACCTGAAGAGCTTCTTGAGGTGCATCTGCTTGTTTTCCGGCTAAGAACATTCCCAAATGATGGAGATCAGCCCGAGCAGCCAGTTTGATGGCAACTTTATATGATCTTTCACGCCTAAACCAACCACAACAAGTCCATAATTTGAAAACTCATGTAAATAAAATTTTGATACAGAAAATCATTTGCAAACACTCAACCTTGGACCGCCTTGTCCATCATCCTCATCCACCAACTGAATAGCAAATTCCTTGGATGTAAAAGGCAATGCTCCTGCTGTAAATAGACTCTTGCGGCCATCGTAGGCTGGAAGTCTATTTCCAAGTTGCGATTTCCGATGCATATCAACCAGTTTCTTCAGTATGGCCCGATTAACACCACGAGATGTGACTTCTGGTGTGATTGTCACCTGAAAAAATAGGCACAGCATTATCATCAGTTGCAATGATTGGTATTCAGATCGGATACATTGTAATGACAGCATTTTAAAAAATAATAATACAGAACTTACATCGTACTGATGAAGATCTTTCTCCGGCAGCTCAGCAAAAAAGTGATTGGCCTTGACCACACACTTAGTGCCTGTGCTACCCTTACTGGGCCGTAGAGGGAATCGCAAGGATTTGCTGGATGCAGGTGGAGGGGCCACCCGCTGGACAACTTGGGAACCTATCCCACCTTGAAAATTTAACTGCCGACCAAACTGCTGACTAAGATGCTGTTCGGTAGGTTGAAATGAAGAACTGGCTTGGTACAAGTTTCCTTGAGATTTCCCAGATGACAATTGCTGGGATGCTTGGTGCAGCTCGGGAACCACTGACCTAGAAGGATGCCGTCCACCATGCCCTTCCCCCAAATCAGTAGCACTGACCTGCTGGGGCACTCCATGACTACCCCTAACTTGCTGCTGTGGCTGACCAGCGTAAGGGCCTCCAACACCACCTCTTCCACCATAATAGCTTCCACTGGGAGCTCCTTGCTGAGGAGGCGCGCTGCCAGTGGTATGAGGTGCCCCACGACCAGTACTAGGGCTGGCATCAGAAGACTGGGAACTCACACCAGTCCCTTGAGCTTCCGTCCTTCTCTTTCTCACCATGATAATTTACACAAACACAAAGCTATGATGAAGTCAATAAAGTTAGAAAAATACTTAAGGAAGAAATAAACAACACAAATACAATCAGAAAAAAAAAAAGACAGAAAAATTAACATTTCACACATGCTAAGCCCTAAGCACATCAGCTTAAGCCCTAAGCAAAACAATAGTGTAATCAATCATAATTCTTTTTAATCAATAC
This sequence comes from Piper betle, assembly GCA_033002965.1. NCBI lineage: Eukaryota > Viridiplantae > Streptophyta > Magnoliopsida > Piperales > Piperaceae > Piper > Piper betle. The sequence goes on along the minus strand of JAURVB010009969.1, from coordinate 5,260 downwards.
ATTACAAAGTACCTTAATCATAAAAACAACAGCTTTAAACTGATTTGAAAAAATAAAAAAATCCGAGCGGTGCTAATGTCATTATGTTACAACAAGCAAATACTACATCTACATCCAAAGGACACCTATGATAGACAACAAATTCTAATAAACCAGCAATGCCATGGGACAATCAGAAACTATCAAAAGGCATTCTTTTTCTCTCATTTGACAAAGTGATACCCTTGCATAACAAAACAAGCACCTTAATCAGAAAAACCAACAACTTTACTCTATTTTTTTTCAAAATAAAAAGTAAAAAAACTTGAAAAACTATTACATCTGCAGCCAACCAAGGGCGCCCATCATAAACAACAAATTCTCACAAACATCAAAAACATAGAAAAAAGTGAAGCAAGCCAGTGACAAGGCATAAACTACAAAAATAGCACATATAAACATACTGATCCCGACAAAAATCTACCCTAAACAACCCAACACCCAGGAGCCACGAAAATGACGAAGAATAGCAAACACATCATCAACAAACACACTTCCCCACCATCAAAAACACCAAAAACAAAACCAGCAACCGATCAAAACAAAAACCAAAAAAAAAAAGAAAAACAACGCACACACACACACACCAATCATCATCTATAGTACGAAAAGTCAAAATAAGGATCAAACACAACACCGCTAGATTCCGAGACGCCGGAGGCATCGACGATGAGGAAGAAGATGTCAGTACCTAAATGCCGCCACCGGTATATCCCACCGGAAAACCGCCGCCGGAAAACCTCCGCCGGAGTAGAGCGACGACCAAACCAGTGGTCACAGTGGGAGGGGAGGTGGGCTTATATCGACTTGGCTAGCTACCAGCTCGCCCAGTCATCGAAAGTCCCCGTCGTTTACTGACGACCGGCACGTGCCCGTTGTGCTCATTCGCTTGCCGGTAGCGGTGGCTGTTTTGGAGGGGATTAATTCATTAATAAATTAATTAAATTAAGTATTAAATAGACATAAATGTATGGATTGTATTTAATGCTAATTCAAGGAACGGGGATTTGGTATATACTAATTGTGATTTGGTTAGTGGTCTTAATTGAGAATATCTTTATCATTTGCCATTAAATATTTAAATTTAGATAATTAACAATTATTAATGTTATTCAATAAACGTTGATTTGCCCGTATTTGATTGGGTTAGCACTCTTAATTAATAGAATTCTCCTGTTATTTTCAGTTTATTTATTAAAAAAATATAACATCGTAATAATATTAATTAAAAAAGCGTGTAATAAAAACAAATTTTAAAGATTTTTGCACAACTTACGAGATGAAAAAGAGGAGTTAGATCTATTTTTTAAATTTTTTATTTTATAATTGTAACCGTCAAATTAATCCGAGAGCTCTATCACTTTTTATGATTATAATAAAAAATGGTAAAATTTTCATTAAATTGCATATAAAATTTTTTACAACAATCAAGTGCCCTATTAAATTCTAAATTAGATTAAAATATATACTTTACAAATTACAATTAGTAATTATCACCCCCCCCCCCCACAATACGAGAATCATAATAATATTTTGTAAATTTTCATCGAATAATATATGTATTATACATTTGGAGGAGATTTATTGCAAATCTTTGATTTTGTACATTTATCTCTTAATTGATCTGTTTATATAATTACGTGTTAATACAAAATTCCATTCACTCATTTATTTTGTTATATTTAGAATTGAGCCATATCTCTAGAGATGCATTGGCCTATGGATCAGGTTTAGCTAGTTTTGTGGGGTCGAGCCACTAAGAGAGACTTAATTAGGATTTCAATGAAGTCAGAGGGGGATGTCGAGTTTACAGTGTTCTCTACCTAGTGGCATGAAGGGGTGGGAGTTAATATTTTTCGTACTTAGTGGGATGCCTAGTTACCAATCCACTATTTAGTGTACAGCCAAATCTTGAGTGGGGGAAAGGATGGTGGAGTTATTAATGAATGACCGGAAAAGGTGCAATAGTTAAATGGAATGATGCAGAATTGCAAACATCAAATATTTTTTACCGGTAATGCATGGCTGCAAGTGGTGGGCATGTCAAATGTTTGTCTACTGTTTTAAATTAAATGAAAATAAAATAATTATATATTATTTTAATTAATTAAAAAAATTTAAAAATAATAATTTAACTGTACTATTTTTATCTTGAGACGGTAATAACACAAGCCTATGTCACTACCATTTTTTTGATTTACTGTTTTATTTACTTTTTGAGATAAAAATATAATTAAATTGATCTATATGAATAAAAAGTAATAATGTTATTATAATTAATTAAAGTTTTGTAATATTATATCTTTTTAATAATTAATTTAACATAAATATATAGTCTAAGTGACACCAAATTTATGTTTTTAATGAAAATTTTAATGATGACAAAAATTTATTTAGTTTAAATCAAAATTCACTAACGGTTAACCATTTATTGTCAGTTAAAATGGTCAGATCTTGGTAGGAGCAAATGGCCAGAAAAATAGTAAACAGTAACAGATAATATTCAAGAAATTGCTAAATAGTAATGGTAAGTGCCTTCAACCACACCCCTACAGCATATGATACAAGAGCTCATAAAAAAACATTGATACATTTCAAACTACATAAAGAGTAAGTGTGTACCTTTTATATATATATATATATATATATATATTAATGCTTTAGAAAAAATATATATTAAGTGTTATTGATTTGAAAATAACAAAAATAAAATAGAAAGTCATAGGTAAATCTTTAGATGAAGTAAACCTATATGTACAATTCTAGAAGCACTCTAATGACTCATTAATTTGAGGTATCTCCGCTCAAATAAGGGAAGCGCTTGTGCTTGTCTAACCCCACTCAATGGAATAAAATCATATAAAGTAGAAAGACTAAGTACTCAAGCACCATCTACTATAAATGATGACATGCACAATAAAATATATTATGGGCTTTGATGTCTGAGTAAGGGTTAGAAGTTAAAGACGTAGAGATGTCACGATCTCTAGGCATATCCCGCTTATGATTTACCACGATATCCTTTTAAATATTATTATAAATTTTTCATGGTTATTTAAAATGCTTAATTAAATATTTATTCTAAATTTTACTTTTTCTTATTAGTATGATAATTATTTTTTTATGAATTTGATACTTCTTATTCAAAAAGTAATAATTAAATATTATACATTTTTAAGGTAATTGATACGAATTTTATGTATGTGGCAAGTGAACAAGAGGTAATTAAATTATAAAGTAATAAGTAGAGTATCAATTGCACAAAGAATGGTTATTCACTTAATTAAAATTATTAAACTAAATTATCTACAGCAAAAGAAACATTTTTTATGTTTTTATATAACTAAATTATAATCTAAATAAAATAAAATAAAATAAGAAGAAACAAGGTCTAATCCTAAAGTTAAGGATTTTCTCGATATGCAAATATTATACTAGAGATTCGATTTCACTTAAACCAAGACAATATATTTATATAGATAAAATTTAATTATTACTTTCTCTGAGACGGTAGAATTCCTTTTATTTAACTATTTTTGTTCCGGTCTAATTAACTATCATAAAATGAATCAACTTCAAATATCTCTATTAGGGTCTATTTTCTATTAAGTTTAATTAAGAAGTATTAAACTTAATGAATTCATTATACTTAAACCTTCCTACTCATGCTAAGATTTAAGCAAACAACGTAAACATCCAAAAATTCCTATTTAGACAAATTGCAATCAATTTATGGATATGTTTTATAAGATTACCACGGACAGAACATAATAAATTTATAATTCAACTAATTACTTGGCATACCTTCGAAACCTCATTATGCTTCAACAATTAACCAAACAAATAAAAAACATTAAACACATTAAAACATAAGTCTTATGAAAAAATAAAAGTACAAACTATAACTAATGTAATATATCAAGTCATTGATTTAAGATTTTATTTTCTAATATAAACTAATCTAATCTATAAAATAATAAAATAAAACCAAAATAAAAATATTTGAAAGATTCGTAAGAATACAACAATAAAATCCAAAGAAAAGAAGAACCAATTTTCAATCTTTTCTAATTCAATCTTTAAAAGCAATTTTCTTTCTTCGTCTCTTGAATCTTTAATCTTTTGTAAAACAATCCAATTTAAGAAAACCAAAACCTTTAAGAAGAACCTCTAAAAGAACGAAAAAAAGGTGAGAAAAACTCTCTTAAATTTGTGCTTTAATAACCCCTTTTACAGGTGGAAATAATTGATTTTTTATAAAAGTCAGTTTAATAAATTAAAATATTTTAAAATATTTATAAGTGTGTGAATTTATAGGTAAAATATAAATGATTTTTATAAGCTAACATGCCAGTTATTTGTGAATTTATAATTAAAAATCCTAAACAAAATAATTACCAAAATTTGATTTTTTTTGAAACATTAAGTTCTCACTCAAACATTTAAATATAATTTAAATTTAAATATTATACAAAAAATTTAATAGGATTTATGTAGCCCCGTGATATCAAGTGGGTTTTGGATACAGTGACGATGGGCCATCGGGAGGCATTATTGTGGCAAGCGTGGCGGCTAGTCATTGGGAAAGTACTATGGTGGCCCAATATTGAGGCATACGGACCGAGCAACATGGTTGCCACATTGCTGGAAGTATGGAACGTCGTACGTGTAGTTTTCTGGGAGAAAGGAAGAAAACTCAGTGCCCGCTGTCAGCACACCGGTCTTTCATTGTCATGAGAAGCAGCGCAACGGGGCTATTAATAATCATCTAATTTATTGATTAATTAATTATTTTATATTAAATAAAACAAAAATAATAAAGAATTTATTTATCACATAAAAAAATAAAACTTTCCCTTAATATAAAACTTTAATCGAAGTTTTATATTAGCAAACCAGCGATTAAATTTTATGACTCGTGTGCTAAGTCGAGGTTGATCGTATGTTATGAGTAATGAGGTTAAATGTACTAGAGTATATGATGATAATGCATAAAAAAATGATATAAAAATGATTATATGACAGTTTACAAGATTTTTACGTAGTTGATTATAAAATTATTTTTAAGTCAAATAATACATTAGGATGCGTCAAAATGAGTCATCTTAATTATTCAATCACAATTCACCCTTAGCCAACAACAAAATAATTATTAACTTATTAGCATGTATTTAATTAATAATATTAGTGTATTTTCCTTGATGCATTGATTATTTAATTA
>JAURVB010009968.1:0-54910 GCA_033002965.1 Piper betle | reverse complement strand
AAGAGCTTTAGGCACAATTGCCCTGGGTGCATGGTTTATGTCAATGGTCCCTGCACTTGTTCATGTGCTACCCACCAACCCTTGTTGATTCTCACGACTCGTTATGGATCTGCTTGTTGCTCAAACCAATTGGACTAGCTGGGCCAATTTTTCTGCACTGAACCAACTCGGTTGGTTCGGTTTAGCTAGAAGAAAACTCAATTTGGAGTATATTTCAAGATCTGCCCACTGTCAGTTGGAAGAAATTAGATATCCATTGTTTTTTCGTGAATCCATTTCATCATGAGAGAATTGCAAAGACTAGTTTTAAAGAAGAAAGTCATATACGGAGTCAAGGAAGTAAAGTGTCAAAAATCCATTATCATTGTAAAGTGTAAAGCAACGGAAAATAGTGGATTATAAGTTAAAATCTCACTATGGGCCAACTGGTTTAAAATTTCAATTGAACTTTTCAACCTCAACACAATTAATATTTTTATATCGTCTAGTCGGTGAAGCACTCATTGCTCAAACATTTGAATATTTAGACAAATTTTATATTTAATTTGATGAAAATTTTGAATGTTGTTTTATAGACAAATTTTATATTTAGACAAATTTTGAATGTTGTTTTATAGACAAATTTTACATTTTAGAGTGTAGTGTCCTGACGACGGTTTTAAGCATCGCGGCGGTGGGTTTTTCACCCACGCCTAGGCTTGCGCTCAGATGCTATATGCATCTGGATATTCCGGGCACTAGAGCTCAAACGCTGGCCCCAAGTGGGTCACGCCTATTCTTTAAAGGTCATGTTTTTTTGTAGTTTTTTTATATAAACTAATATTCCCAAAAAAAGAAAATTTTTTACGAACCTTTTGAGTCCCATTCTTCCCCACCATGTCTTCAATGAATGTTTTTGAGTTTTTAGAAGAAAAACTTAATTTTCAAGCTGAGTTTTCGATTTGATCCTGTGGCATGACAAGAGATTAAAGACTCTCATTGTTGCTACACTCTCAAGGAGAAGAATCTATTGTATCTTACATGTGAGTGGTGATATGGAACCCATCAAAAGCAAAGATGAAGAATGGAAAAAAGGAGCAAAGAGCTCAAGCACTCCAAAATTGCATCTTAGATGCAAATTTTGATCCGGAACTCACCAAAAGCAAAAGAAGAAAGTGAGAAAGGAATAGAGTGCTAGAGCGCTCACTTTTAGAGTGCTCGAGTGCAAAAGGAATTGTTGAAAAATAACAGGGCACTCGAGTACTCAGTTTCAGAGTGCTCAAGAGCCGGCGGCGTGCCCACAACATGAGTAATACGGGGTAGTTTTAGACGATTCTTCATACATTTATGCTATTTTTAGTCTCTTTCTTCGAAGAATTCTTATTGTATGCTAGTTTTATAAGTCGGTGCTAGAAGAAGACTTTCTTCTAGGGTTGAGAGAGAAAAGGAGTTTTATTGTAAACTGCAATTTATAATTATTTTTCATAAAGAATTTTCTCTCAGTGGTTTTTTCACCCTTGAGTTAGGGGTTTTCACGTTAATTTCTAGTGTCCTTGTTCTCAATTTCTTATTTCATTGCTTGATTATTGACGATTATCTTGTCACACACTTCCGCATATGTGATCTACTCTAACAATTGGTATCAGAGCATTGGTTGGTTCGACAGGAATCGCTGCATAAAAGGGTTGAAGGTAATCTTCTAAATCTCTTTTATGAATTCAGTCAGTAAAGGGGTTTTCTTTGAAACTTGATGTTGAGAAGTTTAATCGGAAGAACATTTTTGTTCTTTGGCAAGAAAATTTTAAGGATGTTCTTGCTAATCAAGGACTCATGAGTATTGTAAGTGAGGGCAAAAAACTTGTTGACATGTCTAATAAAGGCTGGTTTAATTTAGGTGAGAGGGCGTTGGGTGTCATTTGTATATATCTCTCTGATAAAATTTATTACAATGTTTTGTATACAAAGTCCTCGTTTGTTTTACGAGCAAAATGAGAGAACAAGCATATGACAAATTTTTTGACTAGCAAGGCTTATCTTAAGAGGCAATTATATTAATTGAGGATGAGTAACTTTGATTCTTTGCAATCTCATTTGCATAAGTTTAACAAGTTGTGTAATGATTTGTTGTACATTGATGAGAAGGTTGTAGAGGATGATAAGGCCTACATGCTTATTAACTCTTTGAATTTGGTATATCAACCAGTTGCGAAGACTTTTTGTATAGTAAGGATTCCATCAAGTTTGATAACCTTGTTGTAGCTTTATTGTCTGAGGAATTAATGACCAAGGACAAGAAAGAAATCAAGAATAATGAAGTTAATCTTTATGTAGATACACAACCCAAAAATAAAGATAAAGTCTTTCAGAAGGGGAGTGGAAGCAAAGGGAAGGGCAAACCTGATAAAAGTAAAGTTGTTTTTTATTATTGTAAGAAGGAGGGTTCACTTCAAAAGACTGCAATAAGAGAAAAAGGAAGGTAAAAGAATTGTTCAAGTTGATGTAGCTAATTCGAATGCTAATAATGGGCACATCTGGTGCAAATAATGGTAAGGATAGATAGAGTCTCTATTCTAAATGCTCATTTCATATGTGTCCAAATAAAAAGTGGTTACATGATTATCAAAATTTTGATAGGGGTTTAGTTTTGATAGGAAACAACTCTGCTTTTAGGACTGTTAGGATTGGATCTGTGAGAATTAGAAAGTTTGATGGTGTGACTAGACATTGACTGATGTGAGGTATGCACCATAATTGAGAATAAATCTAAATTCACTAGGTTGTTTGGACACTGATGAATGTAGAGTTGGCATGTCAGAGGGAGTTATCAAGGACACTAAAAGATCATCACTAATCATGAAAGGCTAGAAGAACAGAAATTTGTATATGCTACATGGACACACAATTGTCGATGTTGCTACAATCTCTAACTTTGATAAAGACACAGAGAACACTTTGCTTTGGCATATCAGGTTAGGTCATATGAGTGAGGGGGGCATGGTTGAACTGCAAGGATGGAGTTTACTTAAGGGTTTGAAGGCATGTCGTCTCAACTTTTGTAAGTATTGTGTTCTTGGCAAGCAAACAAAGGAACAGTTTCAATCACCAACATTTTTTCAAAAAGGTTTGGGTATACTTCATGAGGCATGAGGATGAAGCTTTCTTCAAGTTCAAATAGTGGAGGGTGAACATGGAAACTCAAACTTGGAAGAAGCTCAAGCATTTGAGGTCTAATAATAGAGGTGAGTATAAGTCTAAGGAATTTCTTGATTTCTCTCAACAAGAAGGTGGAAGCCGATATTTCACAGCACCATACACACCTCAGCAAAACATTGTTGCTAAAAGGATGAACAAAACTTTGCTGGAGAAGGCAAGGTGTATGAGGTTGAATGCTGGGTTGCTATAACAACCTAGCTCAAAGTACAAATTAATAGGCTAAGTCATTTATTCAAAAATAGTTAACCAAGTTAAAGATCTATATTCTATTTCTACTTATAAACAAGATCTTACCCCAGTAGGTATTATATGTAGGACTAAGTTGAAGGATCTCATAGTTGCCTAAGGTATTTTGGGTTGAAGTAATGAATATGACATGTTACATCATCAACTAGTCACCTCATGTTGCACCGGAAGGGAAAGTTTTGGAGGAAATGTGGACAGGTAAACCAATTGACTATTCTGATTTGAAAGTCTTTGGTTGTGTATATTTTGTGTATATACATGATACACAACGGTCTAAGCTAGACTCTAAGTCAAGGGAGTGTGTGTTTCTTGAGTTTAAGAAAAGTGTGAAGGGCTTTAAGTTGTAGGATGCAACAACAAAGAAGGTTATTATCAGCAGATATATTATCTTTGATGATGAGCACATGTTGAAACCAGCCTGGTTGTATGTGCATCCATCGAACGATAAGGTTGATGGTTATATGAATAATGTTCCGGTGGAGCTAAATTTGGGAAATACTTCTACAAAGTTGTTAGCTTATGTGGAGCTTGCTGAACCTTGTTAAGAGGAAGCATCATCTAATAATACTCAAAATGAGTAACATTTGCAAACTTATTCCTTGGATAGGGACCAAAAAGGAAGGAGATACATCATCCGGTTTGACTTGGTTGACGCCGTCACTTTTACTTTGGTGGTGGGGAGTGGTGATCCAACTTCCTATAAGGAGGCCATACATAGCAAGGAAGGAAACTGGTGAATGACGACAATGATGGAAGAACTCAAGATTCTTCATAAAAATGAGACTTGGGATTTTGTGGAGCCACCAAAAGGAAGCAAGATAATAGGTTGCAAGTGAGTGTTTCAGGAAATAGAAGCAATTTTCAAGAGATGGAGAAAAATAGAAGGCTCCGTTACTAGTAAAGGGCTATGCTCATCAGGATGGTGAAGACTATAATGAAATATTCTTATTAGTGGTTAAAATATGTCAATAAGAGTGATTTTGACTTTAATGGTAATGTATGATTTGGAATTAGGAACAACTGGATGTGAAAACAGCTTTTCTCCATGGAGATTTGGAGGAGCATATTTTCATGCATCAACCTGAGGGCTTTAAGAAATATGACAAGGAGTATATGGTGTGCAAATTAAAGAAATCATTGTATGGTTTGAAACAATCTCCTCGCCAGTGATATAAAAAGGTTTGATACTTTTATGATTCCTATTGGATACATTTGGTTTGAGTATGATAGTTGTATTTATTTCAAAGTACTTGGTGATGTCATATATTTATTTGTTATTATATGTTGATTGCTACTGAGAATTTAATTGAACTAAATAAACTCAAGTGTCAGTTGTTAATGGAGTTTGACATGAAATATATAAGGTGGCTAAAATTTTTTGGGCATGGACAAGAAGGCCAAAAAATTATGGTTATCACAAGAAAAGTATGTGGAGAAGGTTTTACAAAGGTTTGGCATGGATAATGCTCTCAATAACTTTATGTGGCTATGTTTCCTACAACAATTGGTGATATAGTAAAAATGTTAAAAGTTTCTCATGCACAAGTTGTCAGGTGTTTAATTTATTCCATGTTTTGTACAAGGCCGGAGATCGCTCATTCTATGAGTGTAGTTAGTAAGTGCATGGCTAATCCGGGGAAGAAGCATTAGAATGTTGTGAAATAGGTTATCTGATATTTGAGAGGTACTACTAATTATGGAGTGGTTTATACTCATGAGCACAACAAGTTGTTTGGCTTTGTGGACTCAAATTACGTTGGGGATCTAGATATGAGGTTATGTATTCACTTTGGGTGGAGGTGCTATTTCTTAAAGGTCAATGCTTCAATGGACAGTCTCTTAGTCTATAACAAAGGGGGAGAATAAGGCTATGGTGGAGTGTGCCAAAGAAGTTGTATGGTTATGTGGTTTGGTAAATGAACAAGGGGTTTCTTAGAAACAAGTGGAGTTGCATTGTGATAATCAGAGTGCTATTCATTTAGCTAAGAACCAGGTGTTTCATATAAGGACTAAACACATTGATGTGAGGTATCAATAACGCAGAAAAATTATTAATGATGGTTTGGTTAACTTGGCGAAAATTCATACTAAGGATAATGCAGCTGATATGTTTACTAAGTCAGTGACTTTGAAGAAGTTCAAGCATTGTCTGGGCTTCATTCAAGTGTCTCATTTCTAGATAATGAGGAGTAGAGCCCATGCGGCCATGCTGGTAGGTGTGGCTTCGTGCCAATTTTGGTATGAGGTTAATCTTCATGTTGGTTCGAGAATATGAAGCATATTATCTCACTACGTGAAGATTGTTGATCTCGCCACAGAAGCCGTATGGTTATGTGGTTTGGTAAATGAACCGATGGTTTTTCAGACTCAAGTGGAGATACATTGTGATAATCGGAGTGTTATTCATTTAGCTAAAAATTAGGTGTTTCATGCAAGGACTAAATTCATTGATGTAAGGTATTATAAACTCAGGAAAATTATTAATGATGGTTTGGTTAGCTTAACAAAGATTCATATTGAGGTTAATGGAGCTGATATGTTTACTAAGTCGGTGATTTTGGAGGAGTTCAGGCATTGTCTGGGCTTCATTGGAGTGCTCCATTGCTAGATGATGAGAAGTACAACCCATGAGGGGTTGTGGCCGTGCCAATAAGGTGCGGGTTTGTGCCGGTTTTGATACGAGGTTGATCTTTGTGTTTGTTCAAGGATATGGAGCATATTATCTCACCAAGGTGGAGATTGTTGATTTGGTATAACACCCTAAATCTGGTTCATGCTCGTGAATCGAACCAGCATGTTACAGGCTCCAGTTAGGTTGGTTTACCCGAACCCAACTTGTGCAAAGCTAATCTTAGCGTCTTAAGATGAAGATTTGACTTGCCATATATGGATGAATGCACAATACCCTAATATGATACTACATGGATGACATGCAAACTAATTTACACACCAATACAATTACAATCAACATCAATAAAAATTCTGAAATAAAACGGACATAATCTCCCCTAAAAGTGCAATTAGGGGTTACCCTGTCAAAATAATATATACAAATATATATGCATTTATCAACAATTTCATTCACACAAAATCTAATCTACTGTACACTCATTCTGAAACTTGGGTCTCAACCCACTTGTGCAATCTATTCACATTTTACATTATATCATCATGTCTAGCATTTGATCATGTCATTCTCAATATAATAGCATCATAAACAAAATATTAACCACTCTATCGATTGACATGTGTGCAAGCGACATCAGTGCTCCTCCGTCTACGTTGGCACATCCAAATCGTGATTATCACCTATATATAGTATAAAAACACATCAGTAACAAGTATTATTGGTCCAAAATATATCTATAACAATCTGGCAATGAGAGCAAACTCTCATATGAAAGAAAATACTTGTATATTTCTCGTGAATTATCTTAAACGCACCTACTGAGGAGCCACTGAGTTGCAGACCCAGTAGCATCGTTTACTGATGCCTCTTTCAGCATTTTTCTCATTTCATTTTTCTCTTGTCCATCAGGACTACATATATATCCTAAGCCCTCTCCTTGACTCCATAATTCTCCTGGCCTTGAGCACGAAGGCCGAGTAATTTCAGTCAGTCGCCTTTAGTACTTTTTGAACCATAAGTTTGGACATGCGTTGTACTTAACAGTACCCATAAACCTATACGTTCTCTGGGTGTGAGGAGCTCAAACGTGGAGTTGTCAAGATCCCTCAGAAATGGAACAGTCCGCTCACTAATCCAGAGCTCACTTTGACTATCACGACATCCGCTCATAGTACATGCAGTCGGTTTCTCCATCTCTCATCTCATTGAAAACTCGATAAAATTATATATATATATATATATATATATATAATGCCTGGGAAGGGATTCATATAATAGGCCTGAAGAAAACTTGTGGTGGATCTTATTTTCAAAATCATCCTCGAGGGTTTATTAATCCGAAAAATTGTTCGACTAAATAGCCTGAGTTAAGTTGGATCCGATAAAATGCCACTTAACCAGTCCTGCAGGCATTAAAGCAACCATACAATAGATTAGAGTATAAAACAGAGCGAGTCCTAAACGGACCTAGTAGAAGCTCCAAGCGTGTCCTCACACTTAGGTAGCGAGCTCCTACTCTATACCTACACATCAAATCTAGAAACTAACGCCCACTAACTGAATGATGCATCAACTCGACATAATCAACACACTCACAATGCAAACAACATCCATCAACAATCAAATAATCATAAATGTGAAAATAATTCTAACTCATCCTATACATACCAATTTTATTATATTTCTAAGTGACGTCGTACTCGATTAGCATGCTCAGATTCAATTTACCTCATTAGATCACTTGCCATTCTTTCCCAATTAATCAAATCATGTCACTTATCACTTCATTCATAATCAGACATTAATCATGACAATTAATCAATCCTAGCATGTTGTGCTTACAATCATCAATTTTAAATCATCAATTCGGAGGTAATTATACCTCTCGTCGTCGACAATTGGCGATGGCTAGGGTTTTGTCGCGCATCTTGAAGCTCAAATTCGGCACTTGTTGGCATCCAAAGTTCGATTAGGTTCGACTGGATGAGCTCCACGGAAGATCCAGTGAATTCCAATGAATCTGGTTTTCTGACCTAGCAGTTTTCTGGCGGTTTCAGTGGTTTTCCGACATCTTTCCCATGGTTTTCTAGCGACAGTTACCGACAGCATTTACTAGTGAAATAGGAGGGGTATTGGGTACCATTGGAACCGGCTCGGTGAGTCCGACACGTCTACGATGTCAACGTGGTCATGGAGGTGGCGGCTCACCAAAAAATGGCTAAAATAAAGGCGGTAGTGGTGGGTGACTAGATCCGACTGGCCTGGGTGGCAATGGCTCCCACTCCGGTCGGGGAAGGTCACTAGAGGGTCGAAGGCATCGAGGCTACCACTAGATCGTAAAGGCAACAGTTACTGGCAGCACGATCGAAGACGGAAGAGCGGCCCAAGGGTGCGGCTTCCTCAGGTTGTGGAGGCTGGACGACGGCCAGGAGAGCTCGGGGTGACACGACAACACTGCGGTGGGGCTTGGCAGCCACGATCGGTGGCAAGGCGACGTCGGCGCCAACAGCGGACACAATGAGCAGTGAGGGTTTGGGACAGGGAAGGTGTCGGGGGAGGAAGAAATAACTGGATGGCAATATCGAAATAAAACTTGACTTGAGTCCGACTCGAGTCAAAATAATAACTAGTTCGTAATAATTCTGAAAAAAATATAGAAAAATAGTAAAAAATCCCATACAACATAACAAACACCACAACATCATAATGACATGCTTTGTAACTAATAACCCATCTAAACTACCCGTAATGCGTCTTAACATAGTAAATGACCTAAATCTAATTCTATGATCCACTATATATAAAAATAAAAAAATAAACTGGCATACTCTCATATATTCTTATAACTCATTCTTTTCTGTTATATTCATGATATTATCATCATATACTTGGGTACCCTCATAGCTCATACACGCGATCGGCGTTAGCTCACTACACGTGTTTTGAAACATACTCAACTCAAATCGATGGCTGAATGATCGGTTCACGGGTATAAAACCCTGACTCGAATCGCAAGTTTTACATTTGGAACGCATCAAAAGCAAGGAAAAAGAAAGTGAAAAAGGAGTTGAGCGCTCGAGCGATCGCTGTTGGAGTGCTCGAGCGCCAAAGGACTTGTTGAAAAATAACACGACACTCAAGCACCGGTAGTGTGCTCACGACATGGGTAATGTGGATCTTTTCAATTTTAGACGATGCTTCATATATTTATGTTATTTTTGGTTTCTTTCTTCGAAGGATCCTTATTATAACCAAATTTTGCATAAAGAGGAGGGTTCCAATGTTTTAGAAGATGATTTTCTTCTAGGGTTGAGAGACATAGAAAAGGAGTTTTATTATAAATTGTAACTTGTAATTTTTCTTTATAAGAAATTTTCTTTTCGTAGTTTTTCACCTAGTTTAGGGGTTTTCACATTAATTTTCTGACTTCTTTGTTCTTAATTGCTTATTTCATTGCTTAGTTATTGAGGATTATCTAGTAATCTTCAGGCAATTTACCCCCAACAGCTAGTTACCAGAAAATTCTCTAGTATAAAGGACGGTAATCTTGTCTTGAATGAAGTGTTTTGATGTGCCTTGGAATCAGGACTTACACATTGCCGGTGCAAATTATTTTTGAAATCATCTTCTTCAATCAACTTTACAAATTCCAACGTCTGCGTTTAAATTTTCCAGCACATATGACATAACTTATAAAAAATTTTACCATCCCATGATTTGTAGCCGTGCCCCGAATATTCACATTTCCATGCCAATTAATGTTTGACATGTCACACGTGGTAAAACGGTAGACCCATGAGTAAAATGCCAGCATGTCACATTGTATTAATAATCGCGTTGGTTAAGTGTGAACATCCGACTAAAAGGCTGCAGTAGACGGAAATGTTCAACATTTACCAATTATTTTCACATAATGATTAATTACATAAGAAAAAACCTTAGTATCTGAAGATTGAGCACCCGCCAATTACTTAATTAGTCCCTAATTTCGGGTTGCCATGATGAACAAGGATGGGCGTCGGACAAGTTTGTAAACGTTTTGGCCCAGTTATCGAGCCCAGCGTTAATGAGGCCCGTCGGCGAGGATAAAAGGATCATTTATATACATGCATATGAATAAAATCAAAGAGAATGATAATACCCTCATTTAGCAGCCCATAACAGAAAGCTTGTGATATTAATTGGCCTATTTCTTATCTTTCCTTTATTATCTTGCGAGCCACTGATATGTGACGCACCTCCAATTATTTATGCATTAAGTGGGACAAGATCCCAGTACCCAAGTTGTTTTGAAAAATAAAATTCAGCTGGAAATTAACCTTTGTATTTATGTCGTGGTTAATGTAAGTTTGGTGCGCATTATACTGTCCTCTTAGTGTACTGCTCCTACGTCTCATCATCCGGTGTCGACTTGTCGCATCATAACATTTTAGCTTCACCGAATCACCATGTTGACCAAATATCACTTAATTAGCTCCATTTTGTTCAACTTGTGAGTAATGAATAGCCAAAAGGACAAGCGATAACCATTTTTAAACCGATCAAGAATCTAAATTTTGATACAGATTTGTCACCATTTGCCACTTGGGTTTCTTTTCTTACATTTTTTAACGACAAGTTGTTAGATCTATGTGCAATGAATTTAACACTTGGAGATAAGTCGTGTGAACATAATTGCAAAGCATGGGACACGCTGATAATCCTTCCCCGCATTCACTAGCCACTTCTTGAACTCTTACCTCTGATCAAGAATATAATTTGTACATGTAGTGATTATATATTCGGAGGAGAGTGCATGGTATATGGCGTGACCTGGGAGTTGACAGTGCAAGCTGCTGCAGAGCCAATTGAGCCATGCTGCATGCCAGAGAGGATGTGGAAGTGCATATTGGCGTGTATCCTCGAATCTTCTGCCCAGAGTTATTACATAACTAGTCGCAATTTTCAGTGACGAGTATCAAATTGATAGGTGACCATCACGAAACAAAGAGTAACGTCATGAGCCCTTTTATGTTTGGTTAAGATTCTGACCTTCTGGTTATGATTCTTCCTTGGCTTGGGAGATTGTCTAATGAAGGATAGATTGATGATATATACTTCTCATGATCGAGCTACTTATATACATATTCATTCAGTACTTGACGCATGTGCAAAAAAAAATTAAAAGTTGGTGGATGGCATCGCCGTTCGGTAGGGATGCATGGCTGATGTCTTGGAACGGACTGTAACCATTTCTGGCGACACATATGGTTGCCAGTTGCCAGTTGCCACTGCCCTGTCATCGGCATGGAACTCTCCGTAACTGCAACTTGCAAACTAAGCTAACCCAATCTGATCTTCCCCCAGCTTCCTTTCCGCTGCCACTTCATTTTCAATTTTTTGTTTTGTTTTTCAATGCTATTTCATTACTTTATATCATATAAACATGATAAGAAAATTATCGGAGCTATTAACTATTTTTGTCCTTAATCTTATGCTCATGAAATTAACTTAGAGGTTTAATAAAACTGTGACTCTGATTTGTATGACTAAAACATGAATAATATTTCACTCTTAATTTATTGTGAGTGAGATTACACTTGTTAATAAATTTAAATTATAAATTTAGTGTGAATCTCTTTTATCCCTTATAGTTTAGGCTATAAACTTGTAAATTAGATTTACATAAATGAGAAATATATAATTTAATTAACGAGTTTATAATATTTTTTAAGAGGTAGGATAGCCTAGGGTGGCTATAGAAAAATTGTATACAGTAACCTCTAATTTTGGTCATTGATATAATCGGGCGATTCAGATCTATTTTTTAAAAAACCTTAAGTCACCTCCTTCCCATGGCCACCGCCGCTGATTGTCACCATGGTTGGCAAGGTCCTTGACTTCCCCCTACATCAACAATGACAAGTCCTTCATCCACTCCTCTTCTGACGCCAACGCCATCACTGCCACCTTTTGCCAGGCCTCCCCTTGCCCCACCTTCCGCCGCGACCTCTCCGCGTTCTCCCTCGCTCCCGACAAGCTCACTGTCGTTGCCCAGCCCAACCTCCTTAAGCAAGTCCTCTATGAGATTCCTCAACTTAATATCACATCTAATACCTATTCGGGTAAGATCATATTTATAAAAAGGTGTTTATAAACGAGTATAGACTATAAATCTTTAGCTTAATTAATCACTTTTGAAGTGATGATTTAATCTATTACGTTGTACTTTAGATCAGGTCGTTACAAATGACATCAGAACATCTTGATTTCGTGTTCAATGGTAGGCTAGACTAAGGTGTTGGCTAGGCTCTTGGTCACGAGCTAAAAGAAAGTCATAAGCTGGGGGTTTGCAACGAGCCAAGTGTAAGAATTTCGGTGACAAAATTTTCTAAGGTAGGGAGATTATGAGATCCTCTCAATTTAATCTCAAATTTAATATCTAATAAGGTAAAATTCTATTTATAAGTGAGAATAAACTATAAATCATTAACTTTGGTTAACCACTTTTGAATATATGGATTAGCGTATTACTTTTCACTTTGGCCAAGTTGTTACAAGTGGTATTAGACCCTCCTTGTTCCGTGTTAGCTGGTGGGTCAGACGATGGATGTTAGCTAAGTTATCGATCATAGACTAAAAAAAGTCATGGGCTGGGGCTAGTAATAGACTAAGTGTAAGAATTGCTAAGATAAAATTTTTAAGGTGGGTGGATTGTTAGATCTATCAATTTAGTCTCACATCTAATACGTACTGAGGAAAATCCTGTTTATAAATAAGTATTTATAAGTGAGAATGAACTATAAATTTTTAACTTAGTTAACCACTTTTGAAATAATAACTTAACTTATTACGTTGCAGTTTGGGTTAAGTCATTACATCTCAACCTTTAGACCTCTTTCCTTCTCTTGCGACAAGCACCGCCTCTCTTGCCTTGTCACCGGCACCTTCACCCCCATGGGAAGCGCGACCTTCAACTCCCCCTGCATCGACATGTCCCTCTCCCCTCTCTTCAACCAAGGATGCAGTCAACACTGTAGGCATGGATAGGTATGAGCACGATAGAGGGCAGTAGTACGGCAGCGTAGATGGCAATGGGTTGGAGGAACTAGTGACAGAATTTTTTTTATAAAAAATAAATTTTGTTCAGAACACTTAGATTAGATGTACCGTAGAAATTTTTTTCTACAAATCACTTCATATCTCATTTTTTAAATTACATGGTAAAATTTATAAAAATTATATAAATATAATTTATATTTATATTATCAGTATTGTCAATTGTCAACTTCACTGGTCCCCAATTGTCTGGCCGTGACCCCTGAGATCAGGTGAGTGCTTCGTATCCACATATCCATATCCATGTACTGTGAAATCTGATTCGGTGTTCAGGATCACACAAGATAAGATTGGCTTTCCCGTATTAAATTCCTGCTGAATGTGTCAGCCACTCATCACATCAACGTTTAAAATGAGATCCGAGATGCTAGCTAGCTAGTTGCACCTCTTATAGGAAAGTTAGAAGCTCGTCTTCTCAAATAGATAAAATATTTTTTTAAACGACACGTGCTTTCCTTTCTACCTTGTTGTTCCCCAAAGATTGAAGGCAAGCGGCACCGTTAGTGGTCTCTCCTTCTCCGCTGCTACTAGCAGCACTGATTTTACTTTGTTGACGTCCCGACGATGACGATCACACGAGCTCAGATCTTCGAAAAGAATTTTGTTGCGAAGAGCCCGCTATGTGAAGAAAATCTATAATCAATTTGTGTTAATTTTGCTTTGATAAAGACTTAAAAACTTGCCCAAACTTTGATCACCGGAGCCTAAACATTTTATTTTTATTTTTATTTTATTTTTCAGGACTCTACATGTTGTCCACACACAACGACGTGGCTTTTTTCTTTTTTCTTTTTTACAAAAAAAAGAGTCTTTTAATTGTTGCACTATGGAAGGAGATTGGCCATAAAGGGTAATCTGGTAATTAGCTATACTTATTTTTCCTTGCCACTAAAAATGAAATTTGACTTTGTTTCTTAATTGTCTTTGAAAAAGATTAAATAAGCAAAATTTTCAATATATTTCACATAGGAAAATTTAACTATTGTATGAACTTTTTGTGCATCAATTTACAGGGACTTTAGGATGACATTATTATCCATATTTATCTGTTCATAATTAAATTGTTGGCATAATTTTAGAAGGTGTACAATGGTGCCATTCTTCAACATTGTATTGGCCTAACTCAAAATATTTTAGGCCAACATACTACCATAACTTAAAATTTTATAGTTTAAACTGTTAGAATGTTGGGATATATATATATATATATATACCCATGATTCCACTCGACCAGAAGTATATTTTAAATCTACCTCTCATCAACAAGCCGGCAAACTTACATGTAGGCTAATGCTAGCATTATTTTTATATGGTATTGAGTGCAGTTTCTCTAACTCGACTTGGCTCAATTTAAACTTGATTTATTTTAAACTCAACTTGAAACTCGATCTTAAAAAAAATTTATTCGACTTGATTATAATAGAGCCAGTTTCGAATCATATCCAACTCAACTTGATTTGACTCAAAAAAGTCATTTCGGCTTAAAACTTGGCTAGAATTGATTCAATGTCTAATATAAATTATTATTTTTTCTTTAATAATACATAGATGATATAGCATTAAAAATAATAATTTGATATAAAAATAATTAAATGTAAACAATCTAATAGTTATTATATGATTATCAATTAAGGATGAATATCATTTATATTTTTACAAAAAAATTAAAAATATTACGTTATAAAGAACAAATTAGATCTTCAAACTTATAGTAATGAAAACTTGAACATTAACGATGCTCGACTTGAACTCGATCATACTCAACTTGAAACTCAAAATAAAATTATTTGACTTAAAACCATATAACTCGAAATTCAATTTGTTTACATTCATTTTAGACTAAGTGGCCCAATGTCAAATGTTCATTTATCTAACTTTCCCCTTCACTAACAACTATCATTTTGTAAGGAGATGAACAGGCATATCATCAAATATTAAATTTATTTAACCTACAAGCAGCACATATATAATACTTTAAAACCATATATGTATATTTACAAACCACCTAGCTTAGACTCGTGCAATGGCAGGCCATGTTTGACAAACTTTTTAAAATTTTATAAAAAATAAAATTTAAAATATATAATATTTAAAAACATTAAAAAAATTTCATTTTAAATAAAATATATTAAATAAATATATAATAATTTTATAATTTAAAAAATTAGTAAAAAATATCTACTGAGTTGAAAATCCTAACAAATATTATTTTGTCAAGAGCAAAACTAATATTTACACTAAAGGTCTTTATAAATTTTCTTATACTAGAAAGATTTAAACTTTTAAGTGGCCCTCAACTTTTAATCGTAAAAATTATACTTAAATATTATATAATTAACTAAAATTATATATTAATTTTTTTAACATGCAATATATTTTAATTTAATTAATAATATATGAATATACACAAAGTAATTTGAAATGTAAATATCAATAAATATTTAATTTCAAACATAATTTTTTTAAATATATTTAAAAATATCGTTCTCATTGAAATCAAATTGAAATTATCAAAACAAAAATTATATGAAGAAATTTTATAATTAAATATTACATATTAATATATAACTATTTAGAAGCACTTGTTTTAAATAATTA
This sequence comes from Piper betle, assembly GCA_033002965.1. Taxonomy (NCBI): domain Eukaryota; kingdom Viridiplantae; phylum Streptophyta; class Magnoliopsida; order Piperales; family Piperaceae; genus Piper; species Piper betle. The sequence goes on along the minus strand of JAURVB010009968.1, from coordinate 39,147 downwards.
AAATTAAAAGTAAATAATGGTTAAAACAAAAAATTTTAATAAAATAGGAGATGAAGCAAAGAGTTTTTAACTGAGTATGGGAGGAAAAAGAAAACGGTGAGGCTGAAGTTTGACTTAGTAAGAGATGAAGGTGAAGATTTTGAAATAATAAAGAGTTTGGTTGGAGAGTTTGAGATAGCGAGGGATTATTAAGAAATAATTAAAAGAGTTTAATAGGTGGTAGAATTAATTATGTGTTATGAGAAGGTTGAATAGGTGGTAGAATGAATCACGTTGGCAGTTAATTATAATGAGGTAGAGAAAGTGATTGAGCTCAATTTATTAATTTATTATAATAACGTACGTCCCCGTCAGCCATGATCTGTTGGCAACCGGAGGGGAGATTATAACAGTAGCGGACATGACCACCTCCATCCCTCCCTCCCTATATAAATCCAACTCCTCCGTCTCTGATTTGAAGGCCCTTGTGTTGGTGTCAAAGGACAAGCTCATCCACTACTAGAAGAAGAAGACGAAATTAGAAGAGGAAGTGAAGCTCTCGTTGTATATCAGTACTGGCTAGAGCTAGCTAGTAGAGTAGAGTAGAGTAGAGTAGAGTAGAGTAGAAGGTGCATCATAATGGCGATGGAGTGGTCGCCGGAGGATTGGGAGGAGATGGTGGCCAAGGGAGACGATGGCGGGGGAGGCGGCGGCGGCGTGGACGCGAGGGAGCGGCACAAGCTGGCCGAGAGGGAGCGGCGGAAGTCGATGAGGGAGCTGTTCCTTAACCTGCACGCCCTCCTTCCCAACGCCGTCACCGTCCGCAAGGAGCAGTCGGCTATCCTCGACGAGATCATCAAATACATCCCCCTCGCCACCGCCCGCCTCCGCTCCCTCCACGACCGCCGCCACAGCTCCGTAGCCCGCTCCGGCGCCGCCCCCAACGTCCACGTCTCCGACCGCTCCTCCTCCTCTGCCTCGTCTTCGTCCGGAGGCGCCGCCCGCGGCTCCGGCGACTGCGACATCCGGTTGGCGCCGGAGCCGGCGTCGTCGGTGGCGATCCGCGTGCGGGGCGATCGTGTCAACGTCTCGCTCACCGACGGCAAGGGCACGTCGCAGGCCGTCCTGCTCTCGGCGTTGGTCGACGAGCTCGAGGCGCATAGCCTCACCCTCGTCCGATCCACTCATTGCCAAGATGGTAGCAAGCTACTCCACCACTCCGAAAGCAAGGTAGCTCAAAAGAAAACTGGGAAAAGATTGCAACTTTTCTGAATCTTGGGTTGGGTTCTGATTGACGAGGCTAATCGCGCTTCTGTTCATGTGGTGCAGATAGGCAAAGGGATGGAACGATCGCCGGAGCTGCTCAAAGCAAGTTTGCAGGATCTGGCTTGCAAGCTCCACAAGTTGAGGAAGCCATCATCATCATCATCGACGTCGTCGTCTTTGAAGAGATCTTTCGACCAGATCGAAGGTTGTTGATTGTCCATCCTTATGTTCGCGTGATCATGATCAGATCAAGCTGCTTCTGCATTTTCCAGCTAATTGCTAACTCAGCTCACCTCTTGCCACCGATATTCTCGATCATAAGCTCTTAACCAAATCCTAACCAATCTTATCAGAGGAGTTAAAAGCAGGTAGCTGTGGTCTCATGTTGAACTCGAATGCTGTTCTTGTTATTTGGCATGCAATGTAAAATTAGTTTGTGTAGATATGTCAACATCTGATAACGGAGTGATCGAACTTCAAGTGGCCTATTTCTTTTCTGCTCATCAGAATTAAGAATTGTGATGTGGGCAACTTTGGAATACAAGCATCACACTTGTCTCTAACTTGCGTTTGAAAAGAATATCTTCCTTTATCAGCTCTGTTTGCAAGGCTAATGTACACGTCATATAATTAATTATTCTCAAATCAATTTAATTATATTGCACGATTTGGACTGAGCGAAGATCAAAATAACAATTTTTTTTTATTTTAAGATAATTAGATTAAAAAAACACAAATCTCTAAGATTGAAAGAACTCATATCAAAGAACCCCATCAAAGGAAGCAGGCTGTGACGCCATTTGAATATTGATATATGTGTGTCTATTCACTTCCAACTGTTGTTCCAACCCCCATTTGTACGCCATCTCTTGTTAAATAAAATAAATCAATCTTTCTCACCGGCACCTCCCGTCTACCTTCCATTAACCAATGTCAGTGCCTCTCTGAAAAACACATACTATTTTTGAAATGGATTATTAATGTCCACTGATTATAAATATTTTCTTCATCTTTACACTTGTAGCTCTTGTCGGCAACAAAAAATAAGTGGCAATCCTCAACTCCTCGTGACTGATCTCCAACTGAGCCAGCCAGGCCCTGATCGTCGAATAGCCAGAGTAAGTCATCTTCTTTTAATATTATCGCAAATGATCTCCACTATTTTGGAGATCTTCCCAAATCTTTTCCCAGGTAAATATTGGATTTATTTAATTATCAGGCGGGCATCTTCCAGCCAATCTGCCAAGATTATGTTCAAAATATATAATGGGTAGTTGCCCTATAGCCGATAGGAAAATTTTTCTATAAGCCCGCTTGATGAAATGAGGCACTTTGAACAGCTAATAGGAAGGACCTATTTCTAATTTGAATTTTCTCACGTCTCTTTCATCTTCTCTATGCCCGCTATTAATACGGGCGGCTCAAAAGAGGGTTGATAACCTGCATGCATGGTAAAATAATAATTTTATCTTTCTTCTTTAACAGTTTAATCTCTGAAGTCCGGGTTGAACATTAACATTTACGTAGTATCTAATCCGAAGTTTACAGTAAATGTTTTGAATAAGCAATGAAATGTCTCAACAACATGTATACTTAATTACAGTTTATCTATGTACAAATGATCAGCTTGAAGATCCGAATTCTGGGCTCCCTTGATCAAATTAGAGTGGAAGCAGTTAAAATGTGCACATGTCATGTCTTTTTCTTATCTTATCAACTAAACAGCTGGAATCAAAATTGTTGGGGAAAGAAATCCCCACACATGTTTAAATAAGGAGTGAGCATGTTCACCAAGATAGCGGAAACCAATAATCTTTTCCACCGCCTACTCGCCTCTTTGTCCGCTCATATCTTTAGCAATCACAAAGACTCGTACACTACTGACGCAATTTATATATTATGTATTTCTACAAGGACAGAATTTCCTCCAAGTTTGCTTTGATAGTGAAAAAAGCAATTAATTAGTTTTCTAAGATATTTTGTTTTGACGATTCCTTCAAAATGTTTGCATTGCATGTGTTGGCATCACAAATCTCAAAATCATTTGGGACAATATGCTTCTCCTCTGTTCATTTTTTTATTAGTTTTTTCTAGACAACAGGGGTAGTCACCAACCAAATCAATAATGACATTATATATGAATCCGTCGGATTTTCTTTGCACTATCACCGTCGTGCTACTCGGGCTTTAAAAAGAAACTGTCTAATTAGCAACGACTTAATAATTTTACTGTTACTTGCCGTGCCACTTCCTCCAAATATAATTTTCGCTGCCCGAGTGTCTAGGAACACCTCGTTGGCCCGAAAGCTACGAGTTTGAATTCGATATCCACTTAACCCAGTAACTTGATGAGATTAGCGAATAGCATGAAAAAGTACTTAATATTTATATAAAAATATGACGAGAGTGGTAATCATTTGTAAAGTTTTACAGCTACTATAGTTGTAAAACCCGATCAATTTTAACAATTCATCAACTATTAAATATGTTTAACGACAACTTTAAATTTTCAATTTTATTAATTAATAAGTATTATCATTCCTGCATCTCTAGTCTTGTTGGTCAATTAATTTCTAAATATAAAAAGACTAAATAATCATCACTTTTCATAATATAGTTACTGTACATGTCCCTTTACTCTTGTTTTATCACAAATCTGAGAGGTTGATATGGTTGATGAAACAGGCTTTTATCTTGGTTAAATTTTACCAAGGAGTGCAGACGATTGAGGCAGAGTTGATGACAATATTTGGAGTGCTATGTTTAAGATATAAATGATGTTTTCTTTTCGCTTGTACATTTACACATGTTAATGATCTTCTCATTCTGCTTTGTGCAAATTGTGAAGGACATACAGGGAAGCTGATGACAAGAAGATGCAAACCGAATAGCTAAGGAGGTCAAGACCAGTGGCAATTGTGACCATCTTGCTTCTCTCAAACATTTTCACCAAAAGGATCATCACTATAACATGTCCCACCTTTGTTTTCAATTCATCAAGTGAAGTAATTTTCATCCATTTTGGTCTCTCCTGCAATAGCAGCATATAATTATTAATCTGAAGCAAAAGATCATAAAAATACTTATTCCACTTTGAAGAGATGGATGATCAGAACACCTTGAGAGCAAACATCCCAAACAATGAAGAGCCTTTGAGAGCACGGTCAATTTCGCTGGGTAAGTTTGGAGTTGTGTTGCTTATGAAAAGGCCATACAGGCCCATGCCAAAAATTAGCATGACAGTTCCAGCGAGGTAAACATCTGCATGAAACAGAGAAGAAAACAAGTTTGACGGCACCAAAAATTCTCAGAGGTTAACAACAAGTAGAATCAGGTTTCCTCCATTCATATCCGGTGTAGAAATGTGTAATAGTTGTTCTAAAACATTATAAGCAGAGCACTTGCAAAGTAGTAAAAAATATTTACCAATGGCTTCCACTAAGCGGAGAACCATCTGCCCTGTATGAACCCCTTCAAGCAGCTATTCCAGTAAACTTTGTAAGCATCGACTATGTAGACACACCCCTGCTCAAAAGAGAATACAATTGCAAGCCATACTACAACATTTAGAACTTGAAATCGAAGGGAAGAGAAAACATTTTTACTGATATCTTACATTCAGGAAGCACAATAATGAACCAGCTAAAGATCCCCCAACAGCCAGAAGTGCCAAGAATCTAAAGTCAAAAATCACCTGTTCCCCAGATATCAAACAAATTAGTTGATCGATCAAACGTTGGATTCTGTAGCTCCTCAAACAAATTCTAATCTTGTGGTCAATCAACCACTAATTACAAAATCTATCATTTACATAGGGATCGATGTTTGATTCGACGGCACAAATTTGTTTTTTTGTAATTAACTGAACAAAGTGGAAAGAATACCCATTTTTGCAAGCAAGAAGAGTACCAGTGGTGATGAAAATCTTGTTGTGATTATCAGACACACATAGTATGTGACAAGTTCAATTGTATATAATATACCCTTTCAATGGTTGACTCGGTGGGCGTTGCTAGTCGAACAACAGTACTGCTGCTGCTGCTTGGACTTGGTAGAGCATAATTCGGACCCGCTTCTTGAGATCCAGAGCTATGGGAAACCACGGGGTTTCCGGCGATTGTATGGGAAACAGAGGCACCGGCCGACGGCGGGTTGTCGGATTGAAGTGACGCTGATGGGAAGCGAATTCTAATCTTCTTGTGGCCATATTGAGGGCGGAGTGAGAGGGCAGAGACAAGAGAGGTGGATACTGTAGAAGCGGCCATGAGCTGTTATTATAGGATATGAGAGTTGAAAGTATTTGGAGGCCAATCTTTTGTAGCCAACAAGTTATATTTCCGTTTCTCTTATGGCTTTCCCGTCTCGTTTCCCAAAAATATCTAAGTGGCTCAATATTCTATTTCATGAGTGCTCAATTTATGCATCTTCTTCTATTTGTTGGGCAGGGAGAGGTGGCTTGAGAGTCGCATTATTGCCTTGAGGATGGCACCACCATCATAAAGTGGGTGGTTAGAAAGGTTTCGAAGAATTGGTTTGTAAATTTTCCGTAGAGCAGACAATTTGCTGAACCTCATTAACGCCGTTTTGTGTTATTATGTTTTTAGATTTCACTGGTGATGAATTTATAATTTTGTTCTGGCTGTAAATTGCTCCAAATTTCATAACAATCTATAGTTTCCCACACATGGGTGAAAAAGGTAAATTCAAATGATGAGATCATTGTCTCTGCAGAATGTGGCAAGAACAAAAATGAGCCTGTTATCTGGCATTTCTGAACACAATGTTGACACTAAAAATAATCTTTCCAATTAATTTCCCATTGATCAAAAGAATCTCTCCCAATACACAACCAAATAGATCCTGCTACAAATCCATGAATAAAATAGCAAGACCAAACGAATAAAAATAATTTGAGAAAGAAAGTTGTCATCATCATCATCATCTTGCCTTAGCTGGTCATAAGATTGGGTGAAAAACATTGCCCAGTGCTTCAATACTGATCATTGACTGCTGGCCAGAAGTGTTTACAATCCTAGTAGGAGCAGCAGCTATACTGCCTTCGTCGTTTCCTTTGCTCTTACGGGTGGTGGTCGTCGGAGGCTTGTAGTAAAACCGAGCAGTTTGAGGGCAATGAGAGTGGAAGCGAACAGCAATCCTCACCCCTGCATCCAATAACTCCAAATACTTCCCGGCCATCTCTTTGCCAAGTATTGGGAGGACGAGTTCGAAAGAATAGGAAAAGGAAATTGAGTAATTTGTGAGTGTGAATCAGATTGAGATGGGAAGACATATATATACACGGATGGTTGGGGACGTTCCAGGAGTATGGTCAATGGTGGTTCCTTTTGGGGTCTCCTTCTTCCTGCTTTCATCGTCACTTCATAGATATTGGAACGGAGTCAAAAAACACACATACACGGGATTTGACTCTTTCATGCCTCTCCTACTCTCTTCGATTTTTCTTCAACAATTCAGAGTTAGGTCTTCCGTTAAGTTAAAAGGGATGATGTTTTATTTTAATGGTTGTTTGTAAATATTTATTTCTGAGAATACTTAGTATCTATTTAAATATTTGTTTATTAAAATCGTATTTTTTAAATTACGCTATTGAAGAAGTTCATAGAGGGCATATAATTATATTAGAAAAAAAACTACTTTGGTTTATTTACATAATTTTGGCTCATATTAAAAATTATAAATATAAATTAAATTAATTAAATGGCTGTTGATTTTATTTTATGAAATTACTTTTTATTTTTTTAATTATTTTTTTTATAAGAGCCCCGTGCATTTTACACTACAAACCCAATGTGGGCCCGTGCTCGCACTGGCTGTTAAAGTGTGTGCGGGCCCCACCTGGTTGTGACTCCACGTATGCCGGGCGCACGTAAGACTTTTTTGCCACGGGCATGCCAATTGGTGTTGGGTGCTTTTGCTAATTTGCAATCTCAGATAACGACAGAAGGAGAATATGCTGCAATTATTGTCGACAGACCCGTGCCACGGTACCTGTTTACTGCTCTTAAGCAAGCGACGAGACGAGGTCGACTTAATGTTAGAATTTATTTTAAATATTTTAAAATTTATTTGATTTTAGTTTGAGATTAAACGAGTTTTAAATATATATATGTTCAAGTTTGATTCAAATATTTTTATCTTATTTGAGTTCGACTATAGTTCGAATATACTTAAAGTATTTAATTTTAATGAGCTTAATAACCTCTATAACCTTCAACTTGAATACCTATTATTTAAACTATCTCACTACTATAAAATTATAGTATATATAAATAAATATAATTAGTTATAATTAAATTTAGTAGTAGTAGTAGTGTATATATATATATATATAATATAATATAATATAAAGACTATATTATTATATTATTTTATCGAGTCAAGTTTCAGTCGAAATACGAATCGATTTCGAGTTAAATTCGAATTATAATCGAGTCGAGTTGAACATTGCCTTGCTCAAACTCGGTTCGAAGGAGTCGAGTTCGAGTTCAAGTATTTAAATATCGAGTTTCGAGTCGAGTTGAACACTCCCTTACTCAAACTCAGTTCGAAGGAGTTGAGTTCGAGTTCAAATATTTAAATATCAGAGTTTCGCGTCAAGTTGAACACTGTCTTTCTCAAACTCGGTTCAAAGGAGTCGAGTTCGAGTTTGAATATTTAAATATTGAGTTTCGAGTCGAGTCGAACCGAGCTGAACGCCAAATATTCACCAATTAGATCGCTCAATTAATAACCCTACTCGTGCTAATGATATCCAGGTCTTAATTAGGTTTATCTTTTATTATTTTATATTTTACCCTTCTTTTACTTACATTCAGTCGGGAAACATTAATTTTTTATTAACCTAATAATTGATGAAATGAGTTCCTAATCTAATAATACATATTTAGAGTGTTCCAAATTGCGAGAAATGCACTTTTCAATTTGATTTAATTCTTAGATTGCCATATTAATGGACAAAGCATTTTTCTTTAAAATTTCTTGTCCCTTACTTATGCTTGTTAAGCAAATCAAATCAGATCAAATCTTCACATAGCTTTAATATAAAAGATCAATATCGAGTTTGATGGTTTTATATTAATATCTGATACAAGACAATCGGCAACTCTTCTATGGAGTCGGACATGACAGATATAAAGATTTTGGTGAAATTACAAATTTGGTCTAATTCAAATCACGAAACTCATCAACAGGCAGTAGAAGCCATCAAACAATTTGCTCGTAAATATGAGATGCAGAAAATGTAGTATTATTTGAGAGGATCACAAGCCTGTCAAAAACAACCGTCAGATTAAGTTTGTTCAAATTGGCTAACCTGAAATTTGTCAAAATTACATCGCTAGTGGACTACATAACTTACTCAAAATGAATACTCGGGCCCTTCCCCATAACAGACGGAACAATCAAGTGCTCTTCTTCCATTCTAAAATCTCACCTCATCGGATTCTCCCCTCCCCAATATTACCATAATTTCAAGAATGTGCTTGGCCATGCTCGACCCCCTCACTACCCTTCTCCCCATGCATGTCAATGAAGCCAGGGGCATAACTCCCAACATTGTGAAATGTCATTCTAACGAACAAAATTTCGCAAGCAGCTTATATGCCAATATAAATCTCTAGACTGAACTTCCAGTCATCTTTTTCCGAACAATTCTCTTTCTCCGCGGTTTGGAAGGTGTGGCAGGATCAGCCATTTCCCCTTTTTTAGTACCAAAGAGACCAAAACCAGATACAATGGCATTTTTGGATATAAACCAATTTGAAGATGTCTGTCTCTCAGAGCCAGTCTGTGAGGATCTATTGTAAGCCTTCAACAAATTGTCCGACTGAACAAGTGGGTCAGCTTCCACTCCAAGCCAAGCAAGCCTTGATGTATCACCAAGTTGAACATTAGCAACCCTACAGCAAAACAAAGTGAAGAATAAAATACGTTAATCATACACTCATATATCTAGCAAAAACAAGGCCTTCATAATAGAACCTAGTCACAAACATGTCAAACTTAAGAAAACCAGTTTTAAGCTTGGAGAAGATACGTCTAGTACATTATTTGTATATTACAGCATATGCAACAATGCCGATTTCCTACAAATATTACAAAAATTTTCAGGGAATATTCAAGCTTCTACTATTAGAAAAAATACCTTTTATTATTAATACCAACAACATCTGGTCCTGTGCAGGGGATTTTTTTTTATTTAAAAAAACTGTGTACAACAATTCTCTTGAACACAACCAACTCAATTAATGAATTAATCGTTCATGTATATCGCATCCTCGCATATTCATGGCCTATCTTCCCAGCAATAAACATGAAAATTGAAATGAAAAATGCACAAGTTCTACAAACAAAAAACCCAAACTACATACCTCAAGGCCGTGCTGAATAAAAGGGTCACCCCTAGAACATCAAAGTAATTAAACATCGCTCTGTCTATTCCACACAGAAGTTGATATCTCAAATTTGAATACAATCCTAAGAAAGCTCCATAGCCAAGCAAGTTAGTGCTCACAGCAGGCATTGACACTGATAATCTGCCATATAGAATGATATCGATCAATCATCTTTCTAAAACATCAGTGCTCAAAAATCACAAGCATTACAGAAATTTTTTTACAGATAAGATTCTAAAAAATATTACACATGATCATACACAGTAAAATTTAAAAAAAAACACACACAAACAGAAGTCAATTAAGAATAAAGTGAACATTATTTCTTACCTTCCCTCCTTTTTAGAGGCAGAAAGTTTAGAAAGAGACCCTTGCACAGCACCTGCAATGGATCCTACCATACAAAGCTCTGCAGCTTTGTAAAAGAAACAATGGACTCTTTTTTGCAAATCAAATTCTCGAAGCGGATAGCTTTTCTCAAAAATATTATTTGGGAGCTTCTGCAATGTATTTTGCAAATCAAACCGGAATGTGTTCCCATAGGACCGACATGGAGCAAGTGACCAAACAACAATAGCATTGCAGGCAGATACTGTCAGCACATTAAGGAGCGCTATGTCCCACTCTTGCTTTATCCTAAAAAATTAAAAATAAAAAAAGAGGAAAAAAGTGATGCACATAATTTGGGAATCGCAATTAAGTCAAGAAATGGAATATCGCACTAATTGAAATTCTTTGTCCTAGTGCCCCGCATGCTAAATCATTTTGAAATGAAAATAGGAAACCATAAATTAAAGGCCAAATAAATTTTGAACATTCAATAATAGGGCCCATACACATAACAAAATGATTTAGCACATCAATTAACAGTTGTAAAGGTTAAAAGCCCATAACAAAAGGTTAAAGGCCCATACACCCTAAACATAAATTTTTTTGACCTTCTCAATTAAGATTAAAAGCTATCCTTCAGGTCACATCACAACATAAAATTTGTAGCCTTCTTGACAGCAATGAACAGTTGTAAAGGTTTATTTCAGCGGAAAAGAGCAAATTAAGTGAGCCACTGTTTTCCAGAGTGGATATTTTTACAGCTTGGCATGTAGCACTATTTAACAAATCTGCAAAAGTGGTTCTAAGACTAATATCAACAAATTGAAGACTTACATTATCCATAAAATTTTATCCAACCAACCTCAAGCAACTTTTAGTAGTAAAAACTAAAACTACAAAAAATCATAGGAATTAAAAATCAACTTAAATTTAGTTTGGATAACAAAGCTTGACACCTATCCCCACGATTTGATACCTCCCACCAGATAGAAGAGCCCGCAGTAGCAGCTGTTTCAATACATAATTTATATAGAAAAGAAGGATCTGCAAGCATCCTGCACTTAAAAATAAACTATAATTAAATAGAACATCCTAAAATAAACATTTGGATAAATAGCACAGAAACACTCGTACAAGAATGTAAGCACCCTGTCAGAAAGAGCTATCCTTGCTAAATGCTCATAAAATTCAAAGGCTTCATATGACCATTTCTAGTGGCAGTGCATTGACACAGTACACTTTCCATTAGAAATTGAGTCCCATACTAAACAGTATTCTGTGGTCTAAATTTATTGTAGGTAGTTGTCTTGTTCTTATTAGATGAATTCAAGTAGAAGTCTTTCTTACAAAACAAATTATATTAATTCAAGTATTAGTTTACTGCAATCACTTTATTCTTCACCTTCTTTGCTTCAAACCCTTTGTGTTTTCTATAGGGTTTGATTTGATTAAGTAAAATCTTCTATTATTAAATTCCAGCTTCCCATGGTTTTGGCTACATCAGGAACCAAGAAACCAAAAGACAAATTTATGTAGTACTAAACATTGTTACAAAAAAAGATACCACTCAAATTTATGCAAGCAATGGAAGAAATGATGGCACCAGATTTTTCATTAAGTAAAACCCTGCTTCAAAAAGCTTTTTCCAGTTACCATAGAAACTGAGAGACGCTCCAACGTCAAATTCAGTCTGCCATTTCTTCTCATGTATTTTCACATCAAGTATCTAGGTATTGCCACTGTTTAATTTGTGTATGACAGAAACAAATTCAAGCATTGAAAAAAAACATAACTATAAAACATAGCTCAATAAGTTAATTCTACACAAAACAATGAACTTGTATCCTACCTTCCAATGAATGCCCTTGAGAGCGATGAAGGGAGTGCACGAGCAATAAACCTTGAAGTAGTGGGTCTAGCATTGATTGCAAGGAATCTAACCATTTGCAAAGAACTGACCAAGCCCTATAAATTATGGACTTAAGAATTAGGTTCCCCAGTTGAATGAACTTATAAATGAAACATTGTAAAGAATCAGAATAGCTTACCATTTCATAAGCCTGTCGTAATCCAGCAGGCAAGTCCATCATAGTCTTATACCATTCTTGCAAGATTGCATCCACAAACTTGTGGTCAAAGAGCTGGAAAAACAATATTTCAGCAATCCAAATATATCTTAGAAACAAAAATTGTGTTAATTTGTATCCATTAAAAAAAAATGGAAAAAGAAAAACTTTCAACCTCTTGAAAAATAAGACGCCTTCTGAACAATCCCCCTTCGTCCCCTTCCTCTCCTTCATCAAAGTCACCAAAGTAGTCATCATCATCGCCTCCATCGTCACCTCCGTCACCTCCACCATGATTAATTCTTTTCCCAATATCTCCACCACCGCCACCTGTTGATAACTGCATTCAAATGAAATTGATGTATTCATCAAACTCCATAATGGAGTTAACAAAAATGGTCTGTAACCAAGACCATTTACACAACCAAATAAAAGTCAACAATTTATCATATTTTTCAACTAATAACATTGCATCAAATCAACTTTTTCCTATGCGTTATAGGCTATGGGACATCAGCACTAGACCCCAAAAAATGTAGGACAATTGAAGAAATGGAATTATTGGTTAGCTTCTTAACCTAAATGTGACGATCTATTATGATGCACCATATGTGAAATCTTCAACATAATTATTTGCCACCAATAAACTCAAAGTTAAGACTAGCTGTCAAATACGCGCATACGCGCAATCAGTCATAAGAGTCACAAGCATCTACAAAAGACTCAAGATTCACAAAAATATGGACACCAAGATAACTTCTTCCCAGTAAAGCTCAATCAAAAATCACCAAACACATCAAATCAAGTTCCCCGGTGATCCCACAAAGTGTTCAGAATAACCGAAATTAGCCGCTCACCTCCGGGCTGATCTTCGTCGTCTTCTGCGACATATCCAGCTTCGACTTCTCAAGCGTCACGGCGCCAAAAGCCCCATACTTCCCCCTTCATGACCGGCGCGAGCATCACCGATGACGAAGAAGAAACCGAGGCCCGCTCCACACCAGGGGGAGGAGACGAAGCAGCGCTCCAGAAGAGACCTAGGGTCGGCCTCCACCAGACCGCCTGCGGAAGCCCTAATCGCACAAACCCTGACGGTATTCCGGGGCGCCCCCAGGCAGGCCGCCAAGTCCGAATTCGCCGGCTCCATCGCCGCGCGTCGACGGCGGTGGGCAGTGGAATTGTGAGGCGCAACCTGCATCATGTGGAGAACTGAAAGGGCGGGCATGATTGCAATTCGCGGCGTCTTCCCGCCGGCGGATGGCGGCGGAGCAAGGCGGAGGTGGTTTGGTGGGGAAGACGGCCTTTTATTTTTTTATTTTTTGGGTTGGGTGGGGTTGATCTTGTTTTTGGGTTTATTTGCGGGTTTGCCACTCGCACGTGCTTTAGTGAGAAGAGGCAATGGAACACGTGTATCGTGAGGCCACGAGGTATTGGCTTCTCGGGCGGGGATAGGAATGTCCAACGGGCGAGGTTTTGTCCGACCATCGTCAAAACTATCATAGTCTCCGACCATGGGCAAACGGGTTGAGAGAGAAAGGTTTTTGGTTTTAGCTCAAATAGAAGGATGATTTATGTCAGAAGGCTGGTCATTTTTCAATGTAAAACTGTATATTTATCTCTTTTATTTCAAAGAGTATATTTATCTCTAATATTAAAAGACTTGACATCACTAGATTTAGCTTTAGATCCTGAAAAAGACAGGACACAAAACCTTTTATCCAAACAACCATTCAAACATATATCAACCCCCTTACCTTAAAACAATCTTGTATTATTAAAAAAAGTGTTTTAATTAACTCTCCCCAAATTAATTTTTTGAAAATATTGATAAATTTTAATATAAATATAACTATACCAATTGAACTAAAGTTTATAACTTAATAATACATATTTAATTTAAATATTTATTTATTTATTTATTTTAAAGAAAAAAATTAGAGTATAATTCCATCTGAATCAAATATTTTAAAGAATAAATTCCATTTAATTATTACATTTTTAATAATTATAATTAAAATTAAAATTATTATAATATTTGTATACAACAATATTTTTGTTAAAATTAAATAAATATTTATTATTTTTAGTTTGCAATAATATAATAATATTTTTAAAAATTAGTTTTATATATTCTTAATATATATTATTAATAAGTTCTAAATGCACCCGATATATTGCACAAGTATTTGGTTAGTTTATTGAACACTCATAAGAAATATTGGGATGACGTAAGACTTACAATCCATAGTTTGACTTGTCTAGCCTCTCAAAACTTAGTGCGTATTAAACTCACAGTTTTAAATAACAAATCATACCATTTAGTTGTATCTTGTATACTATATATTGTCGTTAATTCATATAATTTAAGTATTTATAATATTTTAATTTTAATTTATTCATGTTTTTTTCATTTGAAATTTCCACAAAATCCAATTTTTTTTGTGGAAAATCATAATATTTTTAACCCTATTTAATAAAAATATTGATGACAATATATATTTTTAATATATAATAAAATATTTTATTTATAATTTTAAAATCGAGTTGAATCTGTTTCAACCCAATTGAACCATTGTTCGTACCACGCCCCTTAGTTCAAGTCGAGACCATGTTTTGTTAGATTTTGGACGTATATACACAAGTATATAATTGTATCATATATTATTAATAAGGTTTGTGTCTAAATTAAATTAATCTATTAAAGTTAAGGATAATGGGTCATTAATATTTAATATAAATATGTGGAGATATTATATATTTAAGATGAGTATGGATAAATATGTGTAGATATCGTTTTCGTAATCTCTAATTTATGATGGGTTAAATTAGAATTATGAAAGATAAGGATAAATACGGTTATACGAACAAATATGGTTATGGTCTCCGAATTCACACCATAGTTTTTCCTTTTCTAGTATCCCATTTTCTAGAACTCTAGTTTTTAACTCTAGTTTTGGAGAACCGGTATAGAATTTGAAAGATCAAAACCTAAAGAAGTAAAGAATTGTTTTACTATTATGGATTCAGGTATGCTTCCGTAATTAAATTTTATTTTTTTGATGATTTAATCTGAAAAAAGGTTTTGTTGACGATGGTTTTATCACCTGTGTAATTTAATTAAAGTTAAAGTTTTAATTCTTTATGTTCCTAGCTGAAGCCATACCCCTCCACCAAGTTAGTCTTTCGAACGTGTCCATATGGTTCCAACTTTTATAGAGGTAATGATAAGAAGTAAGAACAAGAAGATGCTGGTGATGATTTTGTAGGCAAGAAAAGTGGCGCTAAGAAATGAATGGAAAAGTTTAGAGTTTCTTATAAATACCTAAAAGTTAGAGTTTGATGAGGGGGATCTAGTTGCGGTAGAGAGAAGGAGAAGGAAGAAACACCAAGGATGTTACAAAGGAAGAAAAAGAGGAGGAACCCCTCACAAGGGATCCCATCTACGACGACTCCAAAATTGCTAGTGTAAAGCTTGTAGTCCTTAATATTGGGTTGTGATGTGCATCAAACAGCCATCTTTCCCGCCATCGGCCAACTGACCCAAGCCACCTTCGGCCAGTCCACTGCCACTAATACATTCATCTCAATGCAAGTGGCCCCCTGGAGATACGAAGAAACAAGAGCTAAAAACATTGCTGGTCTCCGTCCCGCCAACAAAGGTTGTCTCTGGCAGTGTCTTGACAACCACTCGACTATCCTGGTCGCCAGGAAGAAAACCAAGCCAATCACCACTGCCAAAGAGGCTGGCCGTTGCCAAAAATTCGCTGTAGAAATTGGTGGCCGAACCAGTGAAGTGCAGACAAAGGACTGACTTTGAGGCCTTCGTCCGGCCATGCCAAGCCGCCTTAGACTACGTCACCGATTCCACTAAGTTCTCCCCATATTCGGGAACAGAAATCAGCCGAGATCCGCCTCCGGGGGAGCCACCGGTCGCCGGAAAATAATCCAAAAATTTCTGCTAAACTAGTGTAGTGGTAGAAAGTGGCTAACTTCTCGACCTCCGTCCGAGCTAGCATAGATCGCCCACATTTGTAGTTATCAAGTCACAGGGGACTGATTCTAGAACCTTAATGAATAACGAAAAAATTCTTCTGTGTTTATTTGCTCATGATACTTAGTTTTTATTATATTTTACTTGTATGATTTATATGCGTAACAAGGCACATTTGATCCCACCGAACCTTTCAATTTAACTTGACACAAAGTGAAGCGTGAATGGAGTGATTCCGCACCCAAACAAGCATATACCCTTATTGGCTATAAATAAGGTATGATAACGAGTACGATATTTGAAATTATGATTAAATCAATATACAGTAAAAAATTAAATATGATATATTTTATGAAATGCAAAAAATAATGAATATTTCATAAAGTCATATAAAAAATAAATAAGTGTATTTGTATGAGTATTTCTATAAAATTTATTGATCATTTATATAATTTAAGACATATTAAAATAATATTATAAGTTTAAATAAAAGCATAAATAAAATTATATATATCATTTATTACTTAATAAAATGTACAAATATATAAGATAGGCAAATTTACTACTCATCTGATAAAACTTCCACGTAGGTTTTGAATTTTTAGACAAATTCCAACACCCAGTTTTGTGATTTGTGAGGTTTAAAACATGATTTCAAAAAACGAAAAAAGAGAGGTTAAAAACTTGCTATTGGCTAGTGTCACGGGCCGCTCTATGTGGGACAAAATTTTTGACTAAGGCTGTAACAGCTAGCAAGGACAGGCACAGGAAAAAGGGCTTCGTGGCAAAAATGGCCAAATCATGAATTCTGCCAGCTAGCTTATGTCGAAGTTTATCATTAAACTATGACAGAAAAACGACACTACAAAAAATAATAGAGTCGTTAATCATAATGATCATTACTTGGGAAATTTTGAAGAACAGAACTTCGTACCCCCGCCGTTATATACGCATCAAAAAATGACAATGTAGCAAAAAGCCAAAAAATGAAAAAGATCTACAAAAAAATTTAAAAATGACAATTGACAGCTTTTCTCAGTTCCCAGTGTATACAACAAGAGAAAAATTCGGAACATGGTTACATTTGCTATACCATTTCCATCAATAGAGGGTCACCGGATGCCATGCTTCTTATTAATCTCACAAAATCAGCCTCTGTAGACAAATTCCAGGAGTATACTGCAGGTACTTTGGCCGAGAAAAAGCTCAAAGGGTCTTTAGCTTTTTTGCCTGTCCTATAGATGGTAGTCTTAAAAGCATCAGAGTCGAAATTATTTGGAGAATCCATTGCCAAGAAAAACATGGGCACTGCAATCTTATGATGAATATCTAGTTCCCCAACAAGGACCACAAGATCTACAAAGTCGCCGGCAAGCCTACGAGGCACGTAGAAAACTTCCGAGCTGCAGAGCACAAAATTTGAGTCATCCATCCGTGCCTTGTAAGTAACCTGAAAGTGAGCTGGAAAAGTTCCTACTACCCTCCCCACTAGCTCTGCTTGCTTTGAGAGCCATGCGGAGGCATTGTTCTTCGTAGAAAAAGTGTTCCAAGATTCAGAGACCTTGAGCAGGTGAATAGAAGAACGTCAGAACCATTTCATAAAATGATAGCACATTTGAATCTAAATACGAGGTTCACCTTGTCGGTTATCCACAATTTATCCTTGTCAGCTTGTAACAGATTCCAGTAGTTAAGAATCATGTTGTCTTGCAGAAATATAAAGCCTTCTGCACTAGGGAATCTATTGAATATCTTGGGAAGAGACCTACAAAACCAAACAGGGAAATAAGCAAACACTAATTGAAAGGAAATTCCTATCATTACACTTCCATGTATAGGCTTGCCACCAACTAGAATGCTTCTAACGGACGATATTATTCGAGTATATAATTTTTTGTTTCCTACTCAAAGTTTCTTTTTTTAAGTCATCTTTACTACTAATGTTACTTAGATATGAATAGGTTTAAAATTTCATATGACTTTATGTTATTGACTTCGATAGCATAGCATACTCTATCAACTAAACTGCCAAATAACCTCACTCATAGTAAACAACATACAGATAATGACAAAGAATCTGATCATTTAGCAACAAAAAGAATGATGCTTGCCACACAAAGAATGACACTTGACATCACACTAGCCTACATCACCCTATTCCAATCAAAAACACCAAAATCAGAGAAAGTGATTGTCTAAGTTATGCCAAGCTTTCTAACTAGCCTCTATTCTTTCTGTCCCACTCACTTCTTTCCTTGTGGAAGTTTGATATCAAGATTCTAGCTCTTATTGATTGACAATTTCTTAACTTTTCCTTTGCCGTATCACATAGGAAATGATAAATTAGAAGCACAACCCATTTTCATCCACCCAGCAGCAATCCTATCACCCTCATAGAAATTGCAACATTACTAATGAAAGTAGATACCACAAGTATATCTGATACTACTAACTATGAGAAATCTAACATCTATTAAGTCACCTCCAGAGAGTTGTCTCCTTTTGAATGCATGAAGATGGCCAATGCAGTCACATAAAAAAGAAAAATGTCACAAATTCAGAATCCTTACAGATACTCGTATGCTCGAAGTTGATGGTCTTTCACATTTCTGCTTATCATTTTGTTCTACATTGTCTTCCCAAAGATCAAGTAGCTTCTCAAATCACTATTCTGATCACCATCATCTATCATTTCTCAAATTGGGTTCAACTAAACCTTATTTCTTCATTTTATGTAACCACTTACCATTCATATCAAAAGAAATTAAAATGACCCACCAACAAGTCAGTAGTCAGTATAAAGGAAGATGTTTCAAAGAAGCTCAAATTAGCCAGTAACAAAACTTCTGTAAACTAGAGGATAATCCTTTTCACACTTACTTGTAAGCTCGGGACAATTCTCCGTATTCCACAGCAAGATCAGTATTCACCTCTTCCGAGAGGATCACAACAGTTTTGAATATCCTCCCATAGAGTAACCTCCACTCAAGAGCAGTCCGATTAACAGGTCCACTCAAGTGCATTATCAAAACCACATTACCAAAATTCTTTCTCCATCTAATAAGATTTCCAATCTCATAATTCACTGTACCAGTTTCCTCCACCCCAAGATGCACCGATGGAAGCTTCCTGGGTACAAACTCCTTCCTATCCCCATGACCAATCTGTGCCCTCGGCCGGTTCAGGTCCAATGCCATCAACCTCGGCTGCTGGTACCCTACAGACAACAAATCCTGGAGCCAAGCAGCAGTGAACCGCACATCCTGCTCAGTCCAGAACCCCTCTTCGGCCATGGCATAGCTCAGATGCAAAATCTTCTCAAAAAGTGTCGGCTTGTTAGTCCTCCACGACACCAGGAACTTGATCAACCGACCAACATTGAAATGAAGATCTTTCTCTTCGGAGAAGGGGTAAGACTCTGTCCTATCAAGGCGATAGATGGTGGGAGGATAAACAACAACATAGCCTCCAATCTCCCACAGAATTCTCTGCGCCCAGTAACCCCGCAGAACATCCGACGCCATAGTGCTAACGGACACAGGCAGCATAAGAGCCCAGAATGCCGAGGAATGAACGAGTGTGTTTAAAGAGTTGACGGGCACCATCATACCCGGTGGGAGAGCGATCTTGGGCGCCTTGTCGTCGAACCTGATATCAAACGCTTCGAACTGGGACTTTCTAGTGAAGTAGAACACAGCGTCGACGTCAGGGAGGCCATTGGACAGACCCTGCTGGATGAACTGCTTGCCGCTGTAGATCTCCGTGAAGAACTCCTCGTGGGCGACCTCGCCGACGTTCTCCAATGGCAGACCCCTCGGCCACACCGACCGCTGGCCGAAATGGATATAGGGATTGACGACGGTGCGGTTGGGACTGTCGTGGCTGTACTGCAGGATGGTCTGCCTCCGGGCCTCCTCCCCGACCAGCTCCACATCGAAATGCTTGCCGAGATCGGAGTCGATGACATGAGCCCGGTCGTCGGCGTCGAAAATCTTCTTGGCGCCGTGCTGGATCGCGTAGAGGTACCCGACGGACTTGCGGACGAAAGAGTTGTAAGGGAGTTGATCGAGGATTCGGAAGTTGAGCTTGGCCTGGTCTTCCAGGGAGAGAAAGATGGCGCCTTTGAGGGACCAGTCGGGCGGGGTGTCGGCGGTGGCGACGGCGAGGAGCTGCCAGCCCTTGATCCGGCCTAGCCCGAGCAGCGAGTCGGAGGGGCCGCGCCCGCCGCCGGACGACGGGACGGAGATGACGATCCAGCGGTCGGCGGCGAAGGAGGCGTAGGGGGAGGAGGCGTCCGGGTTGCGGGGCACGCCGGCGAAGGACGCGCGTGGGTAGGGGATGGCGGCCAGCGACTCGGTGCGGGTCTCGAGGCAGAGGACGGCGGCGGAGTCGGAGAAGTTGCGGAGGACGAAGACGGCGGCGACGCCGGCGATCAGGAGAGAAATCGTCAGCACCTTGTACAGGTTGTCCGCCAACCAGGCCACCAAATCAAGAGGCTTCGCCGGCGTCGGCGGAGAGAGCCGTCGGTCGGGCAAGGCCTTGGACTCGCCGGCGACATGGGGCGGCGGAGGTCGGTTTTGGACCAGCATTTGTACGTGGGAGCTCAGAACCCAGTTCACGAATTCTCCGAAGATCCAAACTTTGCCGCCGCCTCCGCCGGTACAGTTGAACTTCCCGGCAGAACCGTCGGGGGCTAGTCCGCCGCGATTACACTTGAAGAGTAAAAGAGGGACTTAGTTCGTTTCTTCTTTGTGTTGCCGTTGCTGCTGCTCCGCTTCAACTAGTTTGACAAATGGATTTTCGGTAGTCAGAAAAGCTGATCGGTGGACGCTGCAGACGGGAAACAGAGAAGATCTACCGGCTATGTTGTGTGTGTGTGTGTGTTTTTTTTTTGAGTCTTTGACGTTTAATTCAAGGTGACGGCTCGAGCATTCGTTACGGGTGTGGATGGTAAGCAGCCTCGGTGATCATGTATCGTCGTTAATGTAATTCTAGTAATCACGTATTATAATCATGATATATATATATATATATATATATATATATAATTATTAATTGATGCGAGCCCGTTTGAGAACATTTAATGTTCAGCTCGGTTTGATTCGACTCGAAACTTAGACATTTAAATATTCGAACTCGAATTCGAATCTTACGGGCTGAGCTTGAGTAAAGTCGTGTTCGACTCGACTCGACTCGGTTATAACTCGAACTCGAATCGTAGCTTAACTCGAACTCGATTCGATAAAATAATAAAATTTTTATATTATATTATATATATATATACATATATAATATAATAACAAAGAAGTGAAATAGTTGAGATGGTAAGTATTCAAGTCGATAGCCTCAAGGTTGTGGGTTCAATCCGGTTTCAAGCTCGGGAAAATTACATTGATTACATTTGAGCCAAGTTCGAACACAAGTTGAGTTCGGCTCGCTCGCTCGCTCGATTAACATTCCTTTATATATATAGGGGGCAACTACTATGCACTGCCCCTTTTGAGTAGCGTTCTAACGTTGACAAATGTCGGCCGTTGAATCTGATCCAATGGCCGACAACAATCTCCCCACCCCCTCCCTCCCCTTCCTTCCTCTGGCACCCTTCGGTTGTGGCCCCCTGTCACCCCCTCAGCTGTGGCCCTCTACCACCCCTTCGGCCGCGTCCCCAGGTCGCTGCCCCATATGCCCCCTTGGCTGCGGCCCCCCGCCGCCCTTGGTGCTACACCCGACCACCCCTCAGCCGTGGCCCTTGCTGCCCTTAGCTGCTGCCCCCCACTGCCCTCGGCCACAACCCCCCGCTGCCCTCGGCCAATGCCCCCCCCCACCCCCCACCCCCACCCCTGGGTTGCCACCTTCCTCCCCTGTAAAACCCGCGACTCGAGTCAGAGTTTTATAATCGTTAGCCGGTAGGTTTGACCGTGGTCCGAGTTGGTTCAGCTTTCAAAATACGTGTGCGAGGCCGAGGCCGACCGTGTGCACGTGCTATGAGGGTTCTTGTAGCATCAGCAGACTGAGTTATCAGTAAATATGAGAGTATACAGTTGATGATTTTATTTTTTATGTTGTGATCGTAGAAATAGTTTTAGGCCGAACAACGCGTTAGGACGCGTTGGATTATATTCGAGTGGGTTATTAGTTATAGAGCATGCCATTTGGATGTTGTTGTGTTTGTTTTATTTTATGGAATTTTTTCATATTTTTCTAGATTTTTTAAAGAATTTATTACGAACTAGTTATTATTTTGACTCTAGTAGGAATCGAGTCAATACTTAATTACGAAACTGCCATTGGAGTATTACACTTCCTTTCCCAACACCTTCCTCACCCCAAACCCTTGCCACCGCCACTGCTGTGTGCTGCCGCCGCCGCCGACGACGCCTCACTGCCGCCGTGCAACGCCGCCCCTCCCTGCTGTGCAGTCGCCGTGCTGCCACAACCCACCCGGACCACCTTCTCGCCGCCACGACGCCGAAATTGCCCCACAAGTCGCGACGCCCTCCCTCGTCGATTCGCCACCGTCCGGGCCACGCCGCCGCCGCTGTGACCCTGGCGACCACCCCCTCGCCGTCGCCGACGTTTCCCCCATCATCCCGACCGCCGTCGAGGTCGGCCGTAGCCCCGATCGGAGCACACCGCCGCCGCCGCCAACAGCCATCGCCACCCCAGCTACTTTGTTTGACACCACCATCGAACCAAGCTCGTCGAGCTGATGCCGATAGACCCCGCCGCCCCCGCCAACAGCCATCGCCCCCGTTCCGAATGATTCTATTTTTTAATTTCTTATTATTAAGATTTTTTAATTTTATTAAAAATATCTAATAAAAAATAATTATAATCCATCTTTTTATTCAAATAAAATATATCTGTTCATCATACTTTATACTGAATATATATATATATATCTATATATAAAAGATATTAAATTATTATAATCTATTTTATTATTAATAATAAAAATTTTATATAAAATTAAAATTTATTTTGTATAATTCGTACTTGACACAACATATATATAGTTATTACACGGACTAATAGCAAATTTCCCCATTACAGTGGCAAATAGCAACATTTGGGCAAAGGGGGGTTTTAATGTGTGGAATGTGAGCAGAGACGATGGCAGGTGACCTTGAAATGGGGGTGGTGCTTGTGGCGCAACGTTAACCCTACCTTCCCTCCTTTATGAAATTGCCTTGTGTCACAGACTCACAGCTATTATCAGAGGCAATAATAGAACTTCGGATTGAGGAACATGGAGGTAGTATGCATCTTCAAGTGAAGAGTGAATTTAGAGATGGGCATCAATGTACAATTGGGCAACTGTCGTCCAATGCATTTGAGAGACAGAGATTGGCAAAAGCTCAAACGGGATGTAGGATGGGATCGTGGGAGGAGCCAAGAAGGACGAGTCTCGATTGCAATCAAAGGAACTCGATAGGTGCAAACATTCCAGGTCTGTAAACTTTGTCTACTCATGAACACTGTCTGATTTGTGCGAATAAACCATTCACCTAATCATATTGTCTGATTAGCGCCTTACAACAAAACCGAATGGCATAAAGCGGCTAGATCTTAAATTAATATATATATACTACGAAGCATCTAGTGAGGCACCAAACGAAGGAAGGAGATTCATAATTGCTTTATCAAATGGGCGCAATCACTCGTCAAATTTCCAAGTGAATATATGAAGCATTCGTAGACAGGTAGACACAGTTAGACACCTCATGAAACCCTTTTTAGACCGCCAACCATAACCACGTCCTAGTCAAGACTTGAGACCTGCTGCAATGCTACGCGCCTGGTTGATGAATTAATATGTACACCTTCCCGCATATACTACAGTACTTAGTTAATCACGCCACCCTCCGAGTAGCATTGTAGAAAAATAACACTTCTACAACCTACTTTTTATTTTTTGGTGGAGGGGCGGATATAAAAAGCTACCTATTGATTTGTAGAAGTCGTCAATATGTTCTACAATGAAATGCTATGTACTGAAGACCGAAGTTGTCTTAAGAACGCAAGACGACTCTGCATGGTCAGGATTTTGTATCATCATTCGCCCTGCCAAAATTTGGGAATAGATTTTTAAGATCATTAAAAAAAACCAGAGCATAGAAATAAAAAATACCACATGAAGCAACCAAGTATAGTACTTTCATCAGATTAATATCAGACATCAGCAGCCTGGAAAGCCATCTTTGCTCTCTGCTTCTGCTACCTGATCGTCGGCTTTGATGTCGTCTGCTTAAAAACAAGTATTAAACATAAGTAATTCGTATAAGTAAACATTAAAACAGAGCAATTAACTGACCTGGCTTTCTTTACCTGGGAAAACAAGAAAACAATCAACGTCGGCATTAGATAACCAAAAATCATCATAATTTTGCAGAACGTCTTCAAGCAGTATGAAAGAAAAAAAATGTTAGCCTCTCAAGAAAAATAAGCAAATTTTGTACGAACATTCACAAAAACTAACATACACAAAATTTATGCCCATATTTCTTTATTTGATCTCAAAATTGCATTAACTTGTGCTTATTAAAAGAGAAGCTCTAATGTACTCATAACTCTGGAAGTATCAAATGACTTAATCCCCCCAAGCCCGATACTCGGTAAATAAAAAAGAATAACCCCAAAAGTTAAACAAAAAACTAACATAAAGTGATAATTTTGTATGTTAACATGAATTTTTCACTCAAATCCCTTTTGTACATGACATTTATTTTCCGCCATATTATCGGCAGACATTAGATGACAATTTTATAACTTTATCAAATTAGTTGTTTGGTTTCATTAATCCACTAGTTGTATTGGCCCACCATATTTATACCCGATATTTTTGTTTACAACTTTGATTAACATCTTAATTATTTACTAGCCTATTAATTTTATTATTTTAGATAAATTATTTAAACATATTAAATGCTTTGCAAGTAAATTTTTAATGTATTTAGTGGATTTGTTCTATAAGTATCTTGTTCACTGGATTATTAATAACTTATTTACGTTAATTGGTTTAAATTAACTAAGTAAGCTAGCAATTTTGTTAAACGTTTAATATGCATTATTGTTCATAATTGTATTGTTTGTGGTTCAAATCCATATTTATGCATTGAAAAACTATAGAATAATCAGCATTATCTTATAATAACATATTATAAGCATCACAAACTTTTCTAAGAATTGTCTGTATATCAACCACCGGATGCCCAGGCCGAAATTGAAATCCGGTATTACAAACCTCAATGAAAATATTAACAAAAGAGATTTAATGAGAAATTCATTGTGCACATTAATATTAGGAGGAGCAGTACACAGGGAAGGGTAGCATACCTAAACCTTGAGAGAAGTCAGATCCCAAAAGATGAGGATTGCCTTGAATCTGCCATGGACATAAAGAAGCATCAATATTGAGCAAGGATGGATCATTCGCTGGGGGCAAGTGATACTCCGAATTGCCGAACGAGGTACAATACGGATTCGCAACTGCTATGTTTGAGTCCCACAAAGTTTCATCAACTGTGATCCTTGAACCGCTAATAAGATAGCTGGGTTCAGATATATTACTGATTATGCCAACTTGTGGATTCTGAGCAGCAGGCATATTTGCAGACATGTCCATCCTTCCAATGGGGGTATCAGCTGTGATCCTTGAATCGCTAATAAGATTGCTGGGTTCAGATACATTACTGATTATGCCAACTTGTGGATTCTGAGCAGCAGGCATATTTGCAGAGATGTCCATCCTTCCAATGGGGGTATCATCTGTGTTTTTTGAACCGCTAATAAGATAGCTGGGTTCAGATACATTACTGATTATGCCAACTTGTGGATTCTGAGCAGCAGGCATATTTGCAGACATGTCCATCCTTCCAATGGGGGTATCAGCTGTGATCCTTGAATCGCTAATAAGATTGCTGGGTTCAGATACATTACTGATTATGCCAACTTGTGGATTCTGAGCAGCAGGCATATTTGCAGACATGTCCATCCTTCGAATGGGGGCATCAACTGTGATCCTTGAACCGTTAATAAAATAGCTGGGTTCAGATACATTACTGATTATGCCAACTTGTGGATTCTGAGCAGCAGGCATACTTGCAGACATGTCCATCCTTTCAATGGGGGCATCAACTGTGATCCTTGAACCGCTAATAAGATAGCTGGGTTCAGATACATTACTGATTATGCCAACTTGTGGATTCTGAGCAGCAGGCATATTTGCAGACATGTCCATCCTTCGAATGGGGGCATCAACTGTGATCCTTGAACCGTTAATAAAATAGCTGGGTTCAGATACATTACTGATTATGCCAACTTGTGGATTCTGAGCAGCAGGCATATTTGCAGACATGTCCATCCTTCCAATGGGGCTATCAGCTGTGATCCTTGAACCGCTAATAAGATAGCTGGGTTCAGATACATTACTGATTATGCCAACTTGTGGATTCTGAGCAGCAAGCATATTTGCAGAGATGTCCATCCTTCCAATGGGGGTATCATCTGTGATCCTTGAGCCGTTAATAAGATAGTTGGGTTCAGATACATTACTGATTACGCCAACTTGTGGATTCTGAGTAGCAGGCATATTTGCAGAGATGTCTATCCTTCCAATGGGGGTATCAGCTGCGATCCTTGAACCGCTAATAAGATAGCTGGGTTCAGATACATTACTGATTGTGCGAACTTGTGGATTCTGAGCAGCAGGCATATTTGCAGAGATGTCCATCCTTCCAATGGGGGTATCAGCTTTAATCCTTGAACCGCTAATAAGATAGAAGGGTTCAGATACATTACTAATTATGCCAACTTGTGGATTCTGAGCAGCAGGCATATTTGCAGCGATGTCCATCCTTCCAATGGGGGTATCAGCTGTGATCCTTGAATCGCCAATAAGATAGCTGGGTTCAGATTCATTACTGATTATGCCAACTTGTGGATTCTGAGCAGCAGGCATATTTGCAGACATATCCATCCTTCCAATGGGAGTGGTAGTATCATAAGTAGCATGCATGCCTGAGTGAAGATCAAAACCAGGCATTTCTGGGTACGACGGAGCGCCTCCATAGAAGACTGGATTGTGTATGGTATTAGCAGGTCCTGGAGAAGCATATGTGCGATCAACACCAATGCATTGTGGAGTTTGGTACGCTGCAAAAATACATGACAAAAAAAGGACTAATTGCCAGTGAACAATGTGATCTCAATAATATCAATTTCCTCCATCTTTTCCTTTCTCTTTCTTTTACTCAATGATACCAATTTCCTTCATTCTTCCCAATCAAATTTATTTTATTTCTCAATTTTTTCTAATTCATCATCATCATCATCATGTGCACCCTATTTGTAGCATCAATCTTGTGCCACTAATGAATCACTTCTACATTCAAATAACAAACAAGGAAAAAGTGGCAAGTTTTTTAAAGAGTTGAAAATAAGATTAACAGAGAAAACAACGGAACAGTACTGTGCTGAAAAAACTTTTTATTAAAGCACTATAGTACAGAAATGAAAAAATGATAATGAATAATATCTTCTTCCAGTACTATATCCCAAAGATTATCAATCCGCTCGATCATAAACCTTAACAAAGATCAAATTATGAAAACCCATATCCAAACAAATAGTCTTTATCTAGCCAAGTTCTCTCATACATAAAACTGCGTTCAAACAAACTGCTAAAATCTAAACATAAATGAGATTTTCCACTAATCAGTTATCTAATTTAACATGTCCATCTTTTAGAACATTATTAAGCGTCCAACTACAGCAGACATTATTCTTAAAGAAAAACCTCAAAAGTGGAAAATTAATACATACAAATGGAAAATGGTGATCCATAGCAATATGGTAGAACTACTGCACCAATTGTGTCCTTCATTTGCATGATCTCAATTTGTCGGTTGACTAATGTATGAAAAGTCATTATTTGTTGCTTCAGCATCAATCTACCATAATATGCCTTAAAAAATTCTTCATTGTCCTCTTCAAGTTTCTTCCAAACTGAAAATGCCATAAGAATGAAAAATCAAATAGTGCGTTGCTATATACACATGTGAGTGTAGTTTATTAAATATAAAAATGAAGACATTTTTAAAATGTCTTTATTATTATAAAAATAAATAAATTGTTTAACTGAGTCATCTTTATTATAATTTATATCTCAAAATTTGATGATAATTAATAACGATGATTTGTATATTATATAAACATGCCCCACCGCATATAAATTTAAAATATATTTTATTATATATTTAAATAATATAAAAAATATATAGTAAAAAAAATTAAGTTTAGGATCCTAAAAATATAACATAAAATGAAGAATCATATTTTAAGTAATTTAATTAAATATAAAGGATAAAAATATGTATGTTTTTGTTGTGCAAAGTGTAGCGCATCCATAACCCATAAATGGGTATTGAGCATTTACTTGAAATTCTTTGTAATGGATTGTTATATATAAATGAATTACAACTCATATAGCATATATATGAGTTATACTTTTTATTTGAGACTATTTAATAGGTCTCGTTACTCAAAATTCACATAGGTAAATAAAAAATAAAAAATAAAGATAATTATAAAATTTTAATTTAATGTTACAAAAAGTAAAAAGTTATTAAAAAAATAATTTTAAAATATCTATTAACTAATTCATTTTTTAAATCTACAAATAGGCCACTATGATTTTAAAAATAAATAAAAAATTTTATTGATTTTTTACTTCTACACTTTACTTTTAATATATATAAATATTATTTAATGAGACCTATTAAAAAATATTTAAATTAAATATATAATTTTACGAAGTGTAACTCACCTTAATTTTTTTTAAATATGAATGCAAATAAGTTAAAACAAATCAATAATATAATATTACCCAGTTTAGTAAAATTAGGTTGTATTTTTGCTTTGAGCAGCAGAGCATTTACAACTTCTTCTTTGCCCATAAGTAACGAAAGACATCTCTCAATTAAATTGTGCACCTAAAACATAAAACAAAATACATATAAAAACATGTTAAAAAATACTTTAATAATATTATAAAATTAAAATGCAAATATTTTCAAAATAACATATGTAGTACAACGCTATTTGAGAAAGGTTGAGTTAATATATACTTTTGATTAACCAATGAATTTAAGAAAAAAATAACTTTTTAGCTATTAATAAAAAATGCTTTTTTAAAGAAAATATTTTAGTGGTACAATTATATGGCCGTTAATATTTGCCTAAATCTTTTACCTTAATTTCAATTTTTTAATCAACAATATCATCATTTGATATTAATTTTATTTTAAAGCAATTTATTAATGATTAATAATAACTTATTAAAACATAAATTTTAAAAAAATCTCATTAACAACAATTTAATTTAACCAATGAATTGAAGAAAAAAATATTTTTTGGCTATTAACAAAAAACTATCATTGTTTAAAAAAATATTTTTTTCTAAATTAAAGCAGTTAATATCTACTTGTCTAAATCTTATACCTTAATTTTATTTTTTAAAATCATCAGTATCACCATTAATTTTATTTTAAGTAATTTATTAATGATTAATATTATTAATGTAAATAAGTCATTGTTGAAAACATAAATGAGCAAAATTTTTAAAATCTCATTAACAATAATTTTATTTTAAACATAATGTTGTATATTCTTATCAATTATAGTATATTTAAAATAAAATACTCGAATTTAAATTAAACTAAATAATAAAAAATACAAATTATCAACTAGTTAGTTTATTTTTAACAACACCAAAATGATATTATGATGCAAAAATATTACAAAAAAATAAAAAAATAAAGATTGCATATGACACATTTTATCATAATAAAACATTTATTGCAAAATATATTATTAATATTGCTCGGAAATCTATTTAGACGTAAACCAATTTTTTTGTGATAATTATTTAATTATAAACTCGATGTGAAAATTTAACAGTTTTATTTGCATAATTTTTAAAAAATTATAAAATTGCAAATATAAATGGAAAAATATGTTCAAAATAGACATGATAGAACTATATAACTATATATTAGAATAATATAATTTTATATTATACATTATATAAAAACAAAATAAAGTATAGGAAAAAACATACCAATGGTAAATCATCGACTGATGCTTTCCGAAGCCCTTCAGTAGACATCTCTAACAATTCAATGCTAAATAATTGATAAAAAAAATAATTAGCAAAAACAAAAGCTAAATTAAAATAAAAAATATATATATAATTAGAAGAATTGGGCTATGCCCCCAGATCTCTATAGAGCGAAATAGAGGTCCGGTCGTGAACTCTTCGCGCTGTTTCTAGGCGGACCGACGCCTCACCTGCATAAGAATATAACTTTCTCCCCGGCCTTACCCTACTCCGCTTCTGCCTCTCCTAATCCTGGGTGGTATATATAATATTTGATGGTTAGGGGAGGAGGTACATAAGGGTGTGTTTATCATGAATTTGTATAGAGACTTAAGATTAGGAGGAGGAAATGAGTACGATGAGGAGGTCTGGATCCCATCTCTGCATGTATGCATATCCTGCTCCTCTTCTTCCTATCTTATTTTTTATTTTTTATTTTTTTCAAATAATTTTAAATATAATTATTAAATAAATAATTTCATTATATAAAAAATTATTTAATTAAAATAAACTAATTCTCACTACTATAAATTATATAAATTAAAAAACACAAAAGTGAATATGAGATTTAATTTATTTTTATTTTTGTAAACATTTGAGTTCCAACAGGATAATTGCCATAAAAAAGAGAAAAATATTTATGACAATTATTGTTATCAATAGGTATAAAAGTAAATAATAGTATTTTGGAAAGAGAATGAGACTAAATAACAAACGATCATGATTAGATAAGTAATATAAGTAATTAATTAAAAGAAAAAAATGAACAAATATTGAATCTTAGAATTTCAATATATTTAGACTGTTAAATCTGAATCCTAAATTAAACCCACGTATAAAACTAAACTCACTTTATTATCAAGAATCTATTATTTTTCTTTATTTTTACAGATTATAAAAATAATAAATTATTCACCCTGGTTGATATATTGTTAAATTTTTAATGATTATTAAATTATAAATCTGAAAATATTAAGTTGGTTAAAAATTACAATTATTTATCACTCACCAAGACCAAAACATCTAAAAATGATGGGATACCAAGTATTAAGCTAATTAGAGAGGGCATTAAATAAATTAATTCCCGAAAAAATTGGGTTGAACCGGACCTGTGCGGGTCGGTTCAGACAAGGGCCGGTAACAGTTACCTGGGTCGCCAACACGGTTCGGATTGCGGACAGCAACAGAGAATGAGCTCGGTCACCTGCTCTCCACGTCAGGCTGGCAGCCTCGGATTCGGTCAGTTCAAGGCCAGGCTGCCAGGGGAAACACCCGGCTCGGTCAGACCTAAGCGGGCCTGATGGGTCCGTATGCAAGGTGGTGCAACGGCGTCGACTAGGGCGACGGTGACTCCGGTGAGGAGAGTCGGAAGGTGGTACTCCGGTGAGTGTCCACGTCCCCGGCCGGCGTTGGTTTAGATGGATATTCCCGAACACAGCTGTTATCGCGTGGATTTGGTCGTGGATTCCGGCGACGGAGATGGTCTTAGACGGTGGGGCACAAACTGAATCTATTCTCCGTGATGAGGGAAGTCTTATGAACGTCGGACTTTGATCGTAGGTGGCGGTTTTTCTCCTCTATCTTGCAGATTCTAGAGACGGCGATGGGACACGGCTGTAGAGGTCAGGTAGCTCGGGCCGTCCGGGGGTGGCTGTGGTCGGTCGGAAAAGACACCGGAATGTGGCCGGAAAACCTGCAAATTAAAAGAGATCAAAGGGAGCTCTCGTCGCAGGCGGGGTCCGGAGACAGTTCTGGCCGGCGGGAACAGGTCTCCGGCGTGGTGCGTCAGGTCTCCTCGAGGCCTGGATGGTACGACGGCTCCGGAGGCGGTCTCCTTTCACCCGGTCTTTCTCCACTCCGCGTCTTTCTCCCTTGCCTCCTCTGTTCCTCCCTCGGTTCGCTTTTTTCTTAGGAAAGGGGTGGTATATATATAGAAGATATTTGATGGCTTGTAGAGGAGGTACGTAATTTTTATGGGTAAGGGGTGGTATATATATAGTAGAAGATATTTGATGGCTTGGGGAGGAGGTACGTAAGGGATAAACTTAGGATTAGGAAGAGGAGATGGGTACGATGAGGAGATCTGGATCCCATCTCTGCATGTATGCATATCCCTTATGTGCTCATATCTTATTTTTTATTTTTTTCTCAAATGTGGGTCCCGTGACCAGATTTTTACCCCAATAATTGGCAAATTCTAA
Organism: Piper betle; assembly: GCA_033002965.1. Classification (NCBI taxonomy): domain Eukaryota; kingdom Viridiplantae; phylum Streptophyta; class Magnoliopsida; order Piperales; family Piperaceae; genus Piper; species Piper betle. Next base: position 6,742 of record JAURVB010009968.1, on the reverse strand, counting down.
TCCGTAAGCCCGCGCCACCCCTTGGTCGAGTCGACTGCAGCGCCAGCAACGTCGGTGACGGTGGCGAAGCTGCCGCTGTGCCTGGCCGAGAAGATTTTTCTCTTCTACGCTCGAAATCGGCCGAGTTCTCTCCCTTCGGTGCTGGAAGCGGTGGGGGACCCTGCTTGGGAATGCCATTAGAGCTGAGACGAGGTTGGAGGTTCGAATTCGTTCTTCCTTAGGGTTTTTTTTCTTGAAAAAAATCCGGATTTGTTGCTGTTGTTATTGTTATGGTTCAAGTAAAAGAAGCCTGGATTTGTTGTTGTTGCTGTTCTGATTCAAGTTTGATCATTACTTGGGTGGGAATATGGATTTTGTTATTAGTTTGACATACACCGAGAAATTTCATGTAGTCTCAACTTAGTGGAGTTTCGTATACTGAAATCAAATGAGTTTTGCTTAATCCTGTGATGTTTGACACTTGGAAGTTTTGATTTGTTGTTGTTGTAACGGTGAAGTATGAGAATGAGAAAGTTTGTTTATTATTTGGTCTAATTATTTTTGGTTCATTCAGTTCCCTTTAAGCTCAGTAAAAAATTGAGCTTGGTTTGAGCTTTAATTTTATTGCTTTTACACACGCTGCGAAACATGCATGTTTATTTCAACTTTATAAATTTAAGCTTATATATTTATAATAGCCTAGGCCGTCCGATCCGAAACGGAATTTTTTTCTAAACAAATAAAATTTCGCTCGGTCTTAGGTCACGATCTTGGGCAAAATTAAAAAATCCCAAAATCTTAAAAATTAGAGCTTAAACTCGTAAATGAATGTGTCAGTCAGACCTTTAAAATATCAATCTAGTAGTTGGTGCCTTTTTAATACTTATATATGTATGTCTAGAAGTAGTTGGTGCCTTTTTAATACTTATATATGCATGTCTAGTACTTGCTACTATTTAATAATTTTAAGGGGCTAAGACTCTTTCCAAATTTGTATCAAAATTTCTGTCAAATATTTTTAAAAATATAATATGAGATTATTGATTACAATGACGGCCTAGATTATACCACTTTTTTTAAACAAATCCCTAATTATTCTTATTGCAGTCGTGTCAGTGGGACCTAGCTACTGTAGGTGGTCACTGGCCAAATGTGGCTACGGCTGCTAGATTTGGCTGCAGGCGTCCACATGGCTCTATGTGGCCACGGACGGCTAGCTCCCACCACCATCAATTAGGCCTGGCTAGATTTGGCAAGAAGGTTGCTAGGTTTGGTCGACGACTTCTAGATTGGTTGTTTGACCGACTGGCATGACCACCCGTGGGTCACGAGAGAGGTGAGGTTTTTTTAAGATTCAATCAATATTGGTCATCTTTGTAATAAGACGATCCAAATTGATTTGTGGCAAGAACTTATAAACTTTATGTTTTATAATAACATTAAGAGATATATTAAAATGATCGATTAAAAAAATATAGTATTATAGAAATGTTTTTATTGAGACTTGCACAAATCATATTTTTTAAAGATAAAGATTTAATCTTAAAATAGGAAAATCAACTAGTAAGATGACAGTGAAATGAGCCACAGACTAGTTATATGAATGTTTTTTTAAAGTCAAAAGAGAAAAGGTCGGTAACTTCCCATAATGGTGATGATTGTGGAGGCCGCAAAATACTTAAAACACCATTGGTTTACTTTGGTAAAAAAAGGGGAAACAAAAAGACCATTTGATGTTGGAACCGTTTGTGGTAGTTATTTCAGGAGTTTATAGGGTTAGTAATGTTGTCATGATCGTTAACGGCGTTGGGGCGGTGACTATTCCAATATGAAAAGTCCGAGGCTAAAAAATAATAGATTTGTATCATCTTTATAATCGGACGGCTCATATAAAAGTTCGAGGCTGAAAAAAATTTCTGCCCAAGGCTCAAGAACTCTTTACCTATATATATATATATATATATATATATATATATATATATATTCCACTAGGCCTAGGCGTTTATTTCTGTAATTTATTAAGCTGGTGTAGGTGTATTGCCGTGTGTTGTGTACGTACGTATACTTCGTCACCTCAGCAAGTGAAAAGTTATACCTTTAGCTATCCAATATGCGCCGTGCCTTTAAGTAACCTGATGTGGCGTGCATATATTGGTCTGCAAAACTGAGTATTGAGGGTAGCTATACTAGATCGGGCAAGCAGGAATAAATAAAAGAATTTCCATTGTAACATAATAGTGCCCTTAAAAATAATGTTGCAGCCTCGATACCGAGTATTGAGGGTAGTGTCTGTGAAAATTACCCCTATACTAGATCGAGCAAGCAGGAATAAATAGAAGAATTTCCATGGTATCATAGTAGTGCCCTTGAAAATAATGTTGCAGCCTTGAATGGACATCTAGATTTTTTTATTTCAACTTGTAATATATTTTGCTAACAGAATATTAGGAATATGATTAATTTACATATGTATCCACTAATTAATACACGTATGTTCATGAAGAGTTAATAACTTATAATTTTTTTTCAAATTTAACGAAAAGGATTTTATAATAAAATTATGATCACATCATTAATTCATAGAGTGATTAATGGAACCTGATTTCAAGAGTTTAATTAAGAGAATAAACATATATACACAGGTAAAACGAGGTGAATAAACGTTACAAATGCAACATTTAAATGGTTTGGAAGTTAATACATGTTTCATGTGCATATAATGTCTAATTAGTAGATGTAGATATTTGAATCAAATCCTTTACCTTATCGTAATATTAAGATATAAGATGATGAGATGCGCTGCAATTAATAATAGAAGGTGATAGTTTTCATTGAATGGTTCTCATGCCCAAAATCAACTTCTCATTCAGAGTAGCTAAAACAATATTGCTACTGTTACTATAGTTGAGCCGACGATCAACCAGTAATTAATTTGAGCAAGGCATTAAATTTAATGTTCTTAGTAAACAGAAAAATGGCTTGGAAAATATTAGTTGAAAATAGTAAGTCTAGAAGACCACATTTTATTAATTATTATATAATAGAAAACTTGGGTATCTATCTGGTAGCGGTACAAACCAGCAGCGAGTTTAGAAATTTAAAACACAGATACTCGTGTAAATTCTAAGCACAGAAGAAGATGCCAAAATTAAAGCCACAAAACATATATAACAACATCCAATGTAATACGAAATAAGGTGGTGCACGCTCTTGCGCCATGCATACACACGAATGTAAACAGCATTTCTAGTTCTCGCTCGTGCATGCCATGCAAAGGCACACGCTTCGTTCAAGCCTGGCTAGTGCTTATTTCTTTCCCTCCCACGAGACATATATTATATGTATCAAAGCTGGTTATAATTAACGGAGTAAATGGTAACATTCAACCCTACTTGCAATTGTGATCCCCTTTCCTTTACTGATCAACAATATCCCTGGAACTTTACATGCATTACATCATGCCTACAAGGTCTATTGAGCCAATCACAAATTCTTTCAAGTTAAAAAGGAAATTATAACATGCTCAATGCACAATTAATAATTTCTCTCTTCTTTGAAAGAGAAATATTCTCTATACAGTCAATATTCTAATGGCATCTGGAAGCCTTGATATATAGGATCTACTTTTGATGGAACAAATACTGGTTATTACTGTTTTAAATGCAGTATTTCAAAAAAAATGTTCCCACTTGCACGCATACCGGTTCTTTTTACTATTGGCATATTGATCAGAGTACTAGACTGGTGTTTTTGTACATTGCTGTTTCCATTTTCAAGAAATAAAAGCATCTTATTAGCAAAATTTTGTCATTTTTTCTTACATTTGAGGTACCTATAACTTGAATAGTAAGATTCTAAGAAAAAAATAGATGGACGGATTGGAATGCAATTAATTTTAATGTGTTGTTTTGGACAAGTTTTAATTACAAAAGGAAAATAATGAACTTTCAATACGTCATGGGTTCATTGGAACTAGTATATGTATGTATCATCAAGGAATCACAGCTCAAGTGAGCTCATAGTCGTTTATCAGCAACATACAACCTGTTCAAGAAAGAGATCAATCTCCAGAAAAGAAAATGATGGTTTTATCTCCTCCTTGGTTTCCCAACAACTTGGGTTGGCCAATATTGGAAGAGCATGAAATGCCCCCAGATCTTAATCCCTGGACTCACTCTGGGAGTCGAGAGTCTGATCTCCCAAGATTTTCATCTTGCCCCGGATTAGAAGCAGATTCTGCGTACTCCGATCCATCAAGAAGTGGAGATCTGGGCGATCCTACTAGAGCCAAGAAACTGTACCACAACGCCAATGAGCGTGATCGGAGGAAGAGTCTCAATACCCTTTATTCGTCTCTTAGATCTCTACTCCCGACCAAGGATCATCACTCGGTACTTAACAACTTCGATCTGCAACATTTGCGCGATAAACACGTTCTTTGTTTGCAAACTAACTTGTATGTGATGAAAATTTTGATCAGAAGAAGTTGAGTATTCCGGCCACCGTCTCGTTGGTGTTGAAGTACATACCAGAGTTGCAGAAAGAAGTAGGATGGTTGACAAGAAGGAAAGAAGATCTTCTATCAGAGATGTCCACTACTTCTTTCCACGAACAGCAAGGCCAACATGGAAGATCTGGAAGAAGAGGGCCAATGATGGTATCATCATATCCTACCATTGTTGCCACTCAAGTAGATGAAAGAGAAGTAGTTGTTCAGATTTGTGCTTTGGAAACTGGGAGTTGCCCCTTCTCTAAGCTCTTGCTTCTTCTTGAAGAGGATGGTTTTCAAGTAGTGAATGCTTCGGCCTTCGCTGCTCTTGGCGACAGAATGTTCTACAATCTCCATCTCCAGGTTCATTAATATTTCCTTTTCCACGCATATGTTTTCTTGTCTCTCAGGTGTTTGGATGTTGTTTACCTTTTATATATAGTAACTACAAAGTCATGGTTGTTAATTATGATTCATTCCCATGTTGAATCAATATTTTGGAAGCTTAAATCTGTAATGTTGTATGATTGATTGTGCAGGCCAAGCAAACCCTGGACATGGATTGTGTAATGCTGAGTGAAAAGCTTGTATCAGCTTATGGCCATTCTTAGTTACTATGAAATAGATAGGTTTGAATAGTTCGTGTTCAAGAGGTTCTGTTTCACGCTTCCAGTTTAGAATAGTTACCGAATTATTTTTGTTGCCAAATCCAATTGCTAAATACGTCTCGCCAAATTTGTACATCCCGAAAATCGTTGGTGGTGATGATCATACAAATTCACTATTAAAAGTTTAGAGACTATACGTTTGATTAACCTTTGTGAAGAAAGAATTATTCATGCTAATTAATGAATTAAACATCTTAAAAAAGTAAAATGCACATCGGAATCAAGTGAAAATAATCATCTAATCCGGTCAAAATTACCCACGAAAATAGATCTTTGTCTATCTATTTGACCACACTCAGTTCATGTAGTGTCTCCCATATTTTATTTTAGTCTCCCTCTTACTTTATACAAGGAAAAAGATTTGGTTATAAGTAACTGCTATTTTTAAATTTCCTTCACAGGGGCAATTCTTGTCGCTACCATTTTGAATTTCCCTCTCAGGGGCATTAAGGAAAATACAACCAACAGTTGGGTTGTCCACCATTTTATTTTGTTAGATTTATACATTTTATGCCATGGAGTTTGATCAACTGAATGCTCGAATATTTGGATAATGTGGGTGCCTGCAACTTAGTGTGAAGAATTTAATAAACCATATTAGAAAAGTGTATCGGTAAGTTCTCGCAAATTGATTCAACTTATAATTATGAGAAAAATAAAGATCATAGCCTATGTAACACCCCATTTCGGTTTACCTGTAAACCAATCCGAAAATATTATCTGCAACTGAATCGTTTGCTAATCTATAAAAGTGTAATAGAGACCATCCGGTTAACAACAAGCATGATATATATATATATATATATATATATATATATATATATATATATAACAATAAAAATAAAGAATGCACTAAAAAACATGGCATTTCACTCAACATTTCAATTATTATCACTTTCTTCATCTTCTAAGCTGAGTCTAGAGTACATTGCTCAACTAGTTTATTTCTTTTCACAATTTTTTTAATCACATACAAAATATTTTATCAATTCACAGAAATAGCATCCAAAAATTACATTATTTAAACAATTATACATTCTACATCAGGTACATGTGTGCAGAATTGATATTGCTGTTCTTTCGGAGTCTTGACAACGTTCAATCTTTAAGGTTCTCACATATATAGATAATAGAAAAATGTGAGTAATGAGTGTTACCGGTCCAGAAATAACTAATAACAAACTTGTACTAGAAAGCCGACTCTCATGTTAAATGAAAATGCTCTTATTCTTTCTCATAGAATCTTTTATAAGAGTACTAATTAGAAGTCATCCACCTCGAACAACAGCGTCCCCTTTTTTTCTCATCTCATTCTTTGGTAACTTTAAACTTGTACGAAAAAATCAATCTCTGCTCTTTTAACTCTCTACATCCTACGTATCACTCTTGACCCTGAGTATAGAGGCCGAGTGCTCTCAGGCATGTGCCTTCAGTACCCTTTGAAACCATAAGTCTAAATATACACTACATAGTAGTACCGTAAACCTCCACACTTCTCTAAGTTTGAGGAACTCAAAGGTGAAATTATCAAGATCCCTCAAGAATGGAATGGACGCTCAACAAATCAGAGTCTCTTTTAACTAATACGGGCCATATCTCAAGACAC